>OVAP01003313.1:0-16975 GCA_900406295.1 Aurinia saxatilis
ATTAATTTACAAACAAAATACCCGCGCATAGCGCGGGTTCTCCCCTAGTTAAAATAATAAAGCAAAAAAATAACAAAACGAAGAACAAAAATGAAAAACAAAGAGAATGAAAAACAAGAGCAAAAAGGGAACAGAAATGTGGAATGAACAATGAAATGAAACTAAAGAGAAAGCTTATTGGTGGCTGAAAGGAAACTTCAGCACTGATTTATGATGTGTGATTGGAGCATATCACGTAATTGATAACTTTCCAAGTTTGGCATTTGGATGGAAATACATATCTTCAATAAAACAGTCATATCTTCTTAACCGCAAATCAGAATGACTTAAAACCACCGTCAAAATAAAGCTAACTCAATTTCCTATCTCATGTCCAAATTTGAGATTTAAATTTCGACGGGAAGGCCTTCGTTTGACACAATCTTTAAAAAAACTTCAGACTAGTTCTGGATTGTCATTTCACTTGTTTGTCTTTTTTTTCCTCAAATCTTCATTCCAAAGCCTCAATTTATACTCCAATGCAATAAGCACCTGTTAAGACTTTAAACAAACCAAAAGAATCGAAAAACAAAAGAAACTTAAATGTTAAAAAATGTAAAAAACGCAATATATCATGATGGCACATTTTGGTAATCTATGGCTCAAAGGGATTTTAACAGATGAGAAACTGTTAAAGAATCAACCTAGTACAGAAAAGGAGTTAGAAACTGCGAAGAAGGTAGGGATGACAGAGGCTGAAGCAAACATCGATTCAATAAAGGTTGGAAAATCAGACAAGGCTAAAGATCTTATAGTCCTGAATGTTGGGAATCGAGTGTTGAGAAAAATTAGCCACTGTGAGACAGCAACAGCTATGTGGTCTCTGTTGAACAAATTGTACACATAGACTTCTTTGCCTAACAGGATCTATCTATAGCTCAAGTTTTATACTTTCAATATGACAGACTCTAAGACTATAGATGAGAATGTGGATGACTTTCTCAAGTTGGTTTCTGATTTAAACAATCTAGGTGTGGAAGTGTCAGAACAAGGTCAAGTTGTTATGTTGTTGAGCTCATTGTCAAGCGGGTATGATCAACTCAAAGAAACACTGAAGTATGGAAAAGACACTCTAAAGTTGGATGAGATAACAAGGGCAGCTAAGGCTAAGGAGAGAGAGTTGAAAGAAAGTGGACAGCTTTCAAGACAAGATGGAGAAGGCTTGTATGTTGAGAGTAGAGACAGATCAGAGAGTAGGTACAAAGAAAATAACCAAGGACGGTCTAAGAGCAGAGCAAGACATTAGTCAAGGCGTCTATTCAACAAAAATTGTTTCATATGTGGAAATGAAGACCACAGGAAAAGAGATTGTCCAAAAAGGAGATAAGGAAAGAAACCTACAGATTTTGCCAAGACTGCAATATGATTTAAGGAGCCTATGGTATTGACAGCTAGTGTGCAAGAAACTAAGCAAGATTTGATATTGGATTCTGAATGTTCATTCCACATTACACAAGACAAAGAGGTCTTGTATGACTTCAAAGAGCTCAAAGGATAGAAAGTTCTAATGGCTAATAACACTGTTGGTGAAATCAATGGAATATGGAAAATCATAATCAAAGAATCCAGAAGTTTCAGATGTAATACTCACTAAGGTTAGATACATGTATGAGGAAGTAGAAATCTGATTTCCTATGGAATACTAGAGAGATCAGGTTGTAAGTATCAAGGAAGAGATTTCATGATCAATTTCTACAAGAATGGTAGAAAGGCAGTATTATCTTCAAGGCACAGTCTCTAAGGCAGAAAAGAAAGTGTTTACGAAGAAGGATGTGAGTACATGAACAAAGAAAGAAGGCAGCGAAAAGAAGAAGTCAAAGAAGGTGGTTTTTAGAGAAAATCTGTTTCAAGAACCAATGCCTAATGGTTTTGGGAAAGAAGATGTATTAGCTCAAGGTGGAGACGCTTATTCATCACAAGATGAAGAATTGAAGTCTAAGAAGAGGACTAACGATGCTAGTACAGATTTTACACTACCTACAAAGGATCAAGTTCAGCGAGAAGCTGATGGTTTTGTGGGCTATGCTTTAGCTGCAGGAGAAGTGACTAACTCTCTAAGGAGTCTAAAATAAGTGAGAAAGATGTTTACGAAGATGAGATTGGTGAAAAGATACTAACATGAGCTCACCAGAAAATATCATTCAGGTTGGGAATGATAAAGAAAACTTAAGCAGCGAACTTAAGATGACAGAGTTAAGTGAAGCTGCTAGAATAGTGGATATACTTGAAAGGGATATTTTCAAGAAAGAAGGTGAAACAAAAGCTATCCTTACCGGAAACAAGAAACAAAAGCTATCCTTACCAGAAACAAGTCAAACAAAGTTCCAGCAGATTTTGTATCGAAGAGTGTATCTGATCAGGAATTCCAGCATTGCTGTTCACTGATTGAAGACCAGCTCCAGGTAACTCTAGTATTGACATTTACTCTCGCAGAAAGAAGAAGAAACAAATCAGTTTTCATAAACATTCTTTCTTATGTCGATAAGGTAAAATCAATGTGATTAATGGGTTAAGTGAGTAACCTGTAAGAATCTAGAATAGCAGTGGAAGACAAGAAGTACCAGAGAACTCCAAAGAGATATGATGGGCAAAGAGGAGCTCGTCTACCAGAAAGTTAAAGTTTCACAAGTTATGTGAACCATGAAAGACAAGAAGCCGATGAAAGTTCATCCATAGAAGCTGCAAAAATTGTAATCAAGCAATTGAATTTCAACAAGTTCACAGAAGTGACAAGCCATAAGAGTAAATTCAGGTTGAAGAACAAGTACCTGGATTTATCAAACCGGTGAAGGAGACACCACAAAGCTGTTAAGAAATCTGAAACAGTTTCAGATGGAGATTAAATTTCTGATTTTTTTGTTATGACATTGCAAAGAAGAGATGGGTTTAGGAGATATACATGTGGTTTGAAGAAAGAAGAAGCTTGTGGTTGTAGCAGTTCTGTTCGCCGGAAAATTCAGAGACGTGACGGGAAGAAGAAGCTCAGAGGTATCAGCGGAGCTGGTTCGTCGGAGGCATCCAGACACGGCGGCACTCCAGTAGCCAGAGGATTCTCCGGAGGAAGCGGCGGTGGTCGTGAAAGAGAGAGGTGAAGTTTCACCTGAGATCTCGGACAGAAACGGAGAGTGATCAGATGTTATGGTGGAGTGGTTCATCATCAGAAAATTGACTTTGTTAATAGCAAGAGGATAAGTGAAAGAGACAGGTGAAGGAAAATGGTTGAAGTTGGGCCAAAGTCAAGGTGGAGTTTTTAGGGCTTTATGTCTTTGGTCAACTTCACTATTGGGCCGACAGAATGCATAAAGAAGAAAGAGTGAAGTATTGGGCCATAGTCTAGTCCATTAAGAATTATACGAAGAGATGTATTCGACAATTGCAAATGTCGTATATATAGTCTATATATATCGTAAGTTGATCAACTCATTATTAGGTCTTCGATATATTGTAACGCAGTTGTATTCTTACTCTAGAGTTCTCTTGTGTTTTACCTGTAAAACAAGAGAACAAGGTCAGAGCGATTATAATCTCTTTCTTATAGTGAAGACAGTTGTGGGAGACAATTCCCACCCCACAAAGGGTAAATATTACTCTTCTTATCATTTGAGTTTGGGTTATTCAAAGAAAAAGTTGATTAAATAAGTATCTTTATTGCTAATACTAAAATGAGAAAACTTCAATAATACCATTTGTGTGGTATTACTTTCAAAACTACTATCACAGGCCGGATTTTGTAAGGTTAATTTACGTCCTTTTTTTGTTACATGTGAGAGACAATTTATAAGATTATACTCAACTAAATGTGAGGTGCACATCCCAGTTACCTTGTATCATAAAATTGCTCATTCTTTGTATGTGATGCAATAAAGTAATGATGAACATCGCAATTTTTAACATCGGATCTGTCTCCCGGAACTACTTCAAAATATTACATAGATCTTCTTAAGAAGCTACAAGAGAGAAATCATGAAAGAGACAAAAGCATACCAAAACGTAGAACCCTAGCTTGTTATCATATGTCTCATATGAGAATTGTTTTTTCTTTTCTTTTTTTTGTTGTGCATACAAATTTTGTTTCTTTAAGAGATAGATTGGGATTCTTGTTTAGTTCGGAGAAGTTAAAGTCATTGATATTGTTAAATTAAAAGAATGTTGCACAAATTTTCATAAAACATTTTTTTATGGTAGTGCATCAGATGTTAATTCGGATAAGTTTTTTCACCAGTTAAAAATATTTCAGCTAATTTTATCCGATGAATCAATGAAATCTCTTTAGGTTATTGCATTTCTAAAAGACACGGTCATATCCAAATTATGCTATGGCTAACGATATATTCTAACCACTCATGTAACAGTGGTATCGGCTAGAAGGAATTTGTCTACGTTAAAGTTACATAAAAAAAATATCTGACATTATCAATGTCTCATGAAAAGTTAAATAGTTTAATGATTTTATGCATTGGAAAGAAATTTTTAGGGAGTATGGATTTTGAAACAATTGTCAATAATTTTAAGTTCCACGTAATCGTTTTCTCTCTGAATTATTGATACTCTATTTTTTATTATTTTAATTTTGGCCAACTTTGTAATGCCGGTCTATAAGAGCAATTCCATCGGACAGAAACCCACTTAGTATTTAAGAAAAATATAATTAATTTAAGTATTAAACTAATCTAAAAATCCACTCCTAATTCCTCTTATTTTATAGGTTCATTGGTAGAAACCCACTTAATATCTGAAGAAGTAAGTTCTTAAGACCATCCCCATTAATAGTCATTCACAAGAGTCTCTCACCAAAATATATAATATTAAAATATTTAAATATTATGAGTCTCTTAAAATAAAGAGAAAAGACTCTCAACACTCTTTTCCGTCATGATGAGAGATTCACTTAATTTTAAATATTATTTGGTTATACGTATATTCATATATTTTGTTAAGAAACTCATGTGAGAGATTGTCAATGCAGATAGTCTAAGATCACATAGTTTCACAAAAATTAAACTGACGCTAATAAAATATACTCACAATTCTTCTCATTGTCACAAACTCAATATCCAGAGGTGTGAAACTCAATTCCACGGTATAAGACAACTTTGACCAAAACTCAACAAACCTTAAGTCTCTGGAATCGACCTTCTTCCGTACAAGAACTCGTCGTGGAGGAGGGGATTTCCACGATGGTCAGAGATGAGAGTGAGTGTGCAGGAGTCTGTGGTCGGGTTTTTCCCCTGCAGCTCGGGTTGATTTAGGATTAAGGATTGAGGTTCTGTTCTGATTGGTGGGTGTGGAGTTTACCTCCACGTCAAGTTGTTCCCAGTGAAGGCCTCCTAAATTGCACCTGAAGATTTAAGTGTGCATCCTTCCCTGATTGGGTTTCAACAGTTATGTTCTGAGTATTAGGCCTTGGCTTCGCTTTCCTCTCCGCTGCTGTTTTGTTGTTTTGTTGAAGATACCCGCTTGAAGGATGTGCCAAGTTCATGCTCTCAGGTTATCTTGATCAGTTCTGGTTTTAACCCTTCTTACTCTACATGGTTCTCGGTTCAGCTCACCATCTTCCTTAGAGAGCTAGTGACAGATTATCGGCTTAGCTTCTCAGCTTCATTCGTAGAGTCCCGGCACCGATCCTCTCAAGCTAACATCTACTATCCTTCAGTGTTATTCCCTTAGAGTTGTTATTAGTCGCAATTTCAGTTATGGTTTTAGTAGTTGCTTTGTTATTTGTTTGGTTAATCGTGGGTAAGAGTCGATTGTCTGTATAACTCAAATGAACTACCGTGTCGTCGGGCTATGAACTCTCGGGTCGTCGAGCGAGGAACTACTTCTTAGATTATCAGTTGTAACACTTACTTTTGTGTTTTCAATATTACCAAAAAACAAAAAATATATATCTTTGAAACTCTTCTCTGCTAACAAGGAAGACAAAAACCATTGAAAACATTATCACCAGAGAGTTTAGACATCATAAACCATATCTCTCTAGAACTGAATCATACTACACTGGCAATTGATACATGACTTGACATCTGCTTGAGCATTTTGTGGATGTAAGAAGCTCTTTTGAGATATCCGAGACATGATCGGGAGCGAAACACAAACTGAGTTCCTTGAGGACTACTGAATTCTCAAGAATATATTTCACTACTTCAATCCACATTTTCTTCTTGTTCCTCTTTCTTTTCTTCTCAATTTTCTCTTGTGTAATTACTTCTTTAAACATAACAAACTCAAGAGTCGATAGTAAGCACCGAGGAACAACATCAAGATTAAGAATCTGCGGCTCTAGCTCCTTCAAATAAACTAGGTACTGCCAACAGAAACGAGAACAAACAAAAAAAATGGTATTTCCACAATGATATTCTTAAGTAAAATCACAAGCTCTAACAGGAATTACATACCAATGTGAGGTGTTTTAGATTCGGGAAACTCTCGAGAAAATCAGGTAACACTTGTAAGAAGAGATTGCAGAACAAAGCCTCCAAACGAGATAAGTTATGAAATTTGTTAATCTGTCCCAGTTTTACGTAAAGATTGTTGACCTGCCACAAGAATAGGAAAAAGACATGTGAGAATTTTTTCATAGATGAAGTTTAATCGTCTTTGCATCACAGACTACATTCATACCTCGAGAGTAGACTGAGAAATGATCATATGTCTTGCACTAGAAATATCAGTGAGAAAACCATCGAGATTCTTCACCATAATTCTATCTGATTGATTATCTCCCAAGTCCATATACTTGAGTCCCGGAGCATCAATCTCAAGCTCATATTCTTTATCACCTATTCTCCACGCATTGCCACACCTTGCGGTAAGCTTCTTAAGACTATGAGAATTCACACGCAGAACCGATACATTATCATCAAAAACATTACACAGAGTTAGATCTTCAAGAACATGACAGCCTGAGATGAGCTTCTCTACAAAGAAAGGATCCGCTTTATCGTACAAAATGTCTTCAAGATGCATGATCTTAAGACAAGGTAGAGAAACAGCAAACCCGGGATTCTTGATCCTTACATTGACGAGCTTTAAAGAAATCAACGTGTTGCTCTTATAAATCTCCACCGGCATGAAATCTTTGTTCCAATTCCAAAAAAATCTATTTGCGCTTACATCTAGATGCTGAACTCCACGGTTAATAGCTGTAACAAACCACTCGTTGATTCCAGAAGGAGATGCATACTTGATCTTGAACTTTTGTAGACGAGAATCACGGTTCAACTTCAAAAATCTGTCAGTGAAGTTGTTCATGGCATCTTTGGAATACCAAAAGAAGTCATCGGAGTCTAAGTCTATTCCGGGGACATAAAACCATAGATACCTCCATCTCTTCGATAAGACACTTGTCTTAACTGAATCTTTGGTCGGAAGGCATAAAAGTATCTGAATGATCAAAGAATCCGGCAATGCGCTGATTTTATCGTCCTTTCCCATCACAGAACCTTGAAAAGTGTGTATCCAATTCGAATTTAAGACGGTGACTTTCTCGATTTTCAGGGTTTGGAGTCGATTAAAAATATCACGTTTCACAGAAAAGGGTACAATCGAAAGAATCTCACTATTGATTCGATTCGATTCGCTAGGATCTATTTCAGCGGAAGATGTCTCACGAACTGAACGTGAATCACTCATTTGATCAAACAAACTGTTGGACAGGTGAGACATCTCACACAATATCTTATAGTATTTCTCTTGTGTATATTTGCATATATTTTGTACGTTAGAGTAGAGATTTAATAGGGATATTTTGGATTGTTTCTCATGTATACATAGTGCAACAGAGAACGTGAATAAGATCATCAGAAAATTCCAAAAGCGCTTCTTATTTTGTTCATGGTATCATGGTATTAGAGCCTTTCACTAGCTGAGCTAAAGATCGAAGGACCTGATCGCTAGATTAAACCAGCTATATAAGTATATATGGTTATAGTAACTGAAAGAAATTTTAAAAATGGGATTCTTGAGTTCTCAAGAATATACCTCATTAGGCCTGGGCATTCAGGTATCCGTTCAGGTTTCGGATATTTGTTTTCAAGTTTTGAAGATTAAATAGGTATTTTTGTTATTTCGGATCCGGTTTGGTTCGACACCAAGCTGATTCGAATCCGCTCTGTACATTTGTTTGGGATTCGGTTTTTATCCAAAAACATTTTGGATGTGGATCGTTCGGTTCTTTTGACTTGAAAGTACTCGCTGTTTCAGTTCAAATAGGGTATTTATACCCGAAAGTTACAGGAGATACTCTAAATAGAATTGAAGTATCCAAAATATTTGTGAACTTGTTAAATGTTGATTAATCATACCTAATAACTTTCTTATACATTGGCTATTTGGACATTTCAGTTATTTTGGTCTAAAAAATAAGTGAAATCTTCGGATTTATTATTGTCATTTTATATAATTAAGCTATATCAACTTTAAATATAGTTAATATTTTATATGCATAACTATATTTCGGGTACCCACTGAGTTCTCGATTCGGTTCAGTTTTTCAGATATAGGACTCTAGGATCCATTCAAATATTTTTGCCAGGTCCAGTTTGGATTCGGTTTCATTTTTTTGGGTCAATTCAGGTTCGGATCTTCAGATACGGTTATTATACACAGGTCTATACCTCACTGCTTCCATCCAAATCTTTTTCTTCTGCTCTAATATAACCATATATCTCAACAGCCCTGATTCATCTCCCATTATTACTTTTCTAATAGTCTCAAGAATTGATCGTGAGAACATCTTTATTGGTCATTCTCTCATAAGTATAAGTGTCTTCTGATACACAAAGTTTTAACCTATGTATTCTAACTGCAAATGCACAACAAATCAGTTATAGTATTTAAGGTTTTGAATCCACAAGGACAAATAAATTGCAAACTAATTAAATAAAGAGAAATTAACTAGAATATGGTTAATCTTTTGAATAATTACTAGTTTGGGGTGTTTCTCATAGACTTACAAGTTTGGTGTTAATCTTTTCTAAAAAGACCATTTACCCATATTGGACAACATAATCACAAAAATATCATTCTGACTTTGATAAAAAAAAATATGTATTCTGATTAAACATTAGAGATTATTATTTGAAAATAGTAAAAATTTTATTTCATTGTAAATTATTATTACTAGTTACTAGTATACATCGATAAATCAAAACATCCATGTATCAAAACATAAATCAAAACTATGTTTATACATAAGGAAAAAAGACAAATCTGATTTGATTTTATCAAAACATTAATCAAAACTATGTTTATACAAAAAACTATGTCTACTATATCTACCACAAATAACCAACGTGCGTTGTCAAAAAACCACTTCCCACAAACTATATTCACTTAATGATCCATTGATTGAATTTTTTTTTATAAACTATTGATGGATAGAAAAAGAAATAAAAACTTTTGAACCAGAGAAGTAAGTTTAGTTATTTTTTCACCTTATATTTATGTTAAAATTCAAAGAAACTAAAAGATTAGGTAAAAATTCGTCTACTTTAATAACAGATTTTTGGATGGGTAACATATTTATATAAAAGTCTATGAACGTATATAAAACTATCACCATTGGTCCAAAAATCTGTCAAAACGTCGGAGCCAATCCATTTATGTTTTTCCCAGACTTATTTGTATATATCTGTGGTCTCAAAACCCGAAAAACAAGTATGTGACCATTAGAAGTGTTAAGTCTATCGATAGGTAAAATAAGTCTGGCAACCAAAAAACAAGTCTACCAACCTTAAAGAAATATGTTGTGTCATGTCACAGACTTATTAAATAAATCTATCAAGTAAAACAACTCTACCAACTTAAGACTTAATTATGTTGAACCAAACAAATCTGTCGTGTCATGTCACAGACTTACTTAAATAAATATACTAACAAAAATAAATTTATGATCGAATAAAAGTCTGTCATCAAGACCACGATAGACTTGTTTTGGGAAGATTAAATTTCTAAATAAATTTGTCAGTATTCAAATAAATCTATCATAGTTCAAATAAATATGTCGTGTCATGTAACAAATTTGTTTGATGAGTTGACATTTTAAAATAATGACACTTCTGTAAATATATTTTCTGTGAAGGGTACTATGGGTATGAGAAACTAGTAATTAACAAAAGATTTACACCATTCTAGTCATTTTACAACAAATTGACGATATTTCTAGTAAATCACCCTTAAATAAATTCCAAAACAAATCAAGTTTTGATGTGATAAACTACTGCACGTAACTAGTGATTTTAAGTGAGGGTTATAGAAAATTAAAAGCAAGGTTAGACCTTGGGGAACTTCAGGTGAAGAATCAATATTGTAGCCAGACGCGTCGACTGTCGATCGACACCAACGGCGGTGTCGTTCGACACCGCACGGTTAAAGAAGGTACCACTTAATTCCTAAACATGAAACATATTGTAGTGCAAACCAACTTCCATTGAGCATGCAATCTATAATTACACCCTAGCAAACCAAATTCCTTTGTGAGTTCTAAGAAATTAATTATGCAATAAACTTAGGTTCAATTGTTCATAAACTATCTAGACCAAATTCCTTTGTGAATAGATAATTTACTCCTACTAAGACTTGTTCAAGCAATAATTAACACTTCCATGTATAATAATTAAACTATGATCAAGTTCAAGGGTAGCTAATCTATGAACTAGCAATGAGCACAATCTAGAGGAAGAATTAAGGGTTTCAACCTAATTTAGACTTATGGCAAACAATAAATCATATTAACCTTAAGAACCCTAAGCCTAACAAGAGAATTACTAAGACATAGCTAAGCAAAACATCATGCAATTCAATTGAAAGCAATAATATATCCAAGAGAAAAACAAAGGGTTCAAGAAATCTCTCTCCCTAAAACTCTCTCAAAGTAAATTAAAGCATAAGCCTAAACAATGACTTTGTAAAAGTATTTATAGGGGTCTGGACGGATTTTAGATTTAGGGAATTAACATCAAAGATTTGGGAAATATCTTGATCGTGAGATTTTTAGGATAATCTGCTGAATATATGTCTGGTGTCGATCAACACTTTCCTTTGTTTTTGACTTTTTTCTTCGTTTCCTTTTTCGTCTCTTCAAGATTCTTCTATTTTTGCACCATAATTCTTCTAGATTATTTAAAAGCTCCAAAACTCATCCATGCACCTAAAATGACTCATTTGGACTCTAATAATAATAATGTAGACTCTAAAAGATTAGTAAGTATATGTTTATTATCATAAAAACCGGTAATATATGAGTATGACTGATGGAGATGGTCTAAGAACCAGGGCTCTCTAGACTTAGTAAACTTGGTACGGACAACCCTAAATTAGGTGTTTCCTCAATTATGCACTTAGCCAAATCACAAGGTTAAACAATAATTACCAATATGAGGTGTTTTAGATTCCGGTAACCCGCAAGAATATCAAGATTATCAAAAGAAATTTATTTCATGGTCTAAAATCCAA
The DNA here is from genome assembly GCA_900406295.1 of Aurinia saxatilis. Lineage (NCBI taxonomy): Eukaryota > Viridiplantae > Streptophyta > Magnoliopsida > Brassicales > Brassicaceae > Aurinia > Aurinia saxatilis. The sequence continues at coordinate 11,494 of OVAP01003313.1, forward strand.
ACAAAAGTAAAGAGGAACAAATCTCAAGAAGACACTACTAGCTAGCTACTACCACTAATGTTCTTATTCCCAGCATAAAATGCATTTTTCAAGACAGTCGACAATTTTCAATGAAACTTTCCGACATAAGCAGCTGCTTGTCAAAACACGAAAATATGACATCTAGGAGAAAGCTTTGTGGATGTAAGAAGCTTCATGATACTATTGAAGCTTTATCGGGCATTGGAGAATCTGTGAACCTCAGAATGAGTCTCTTAAGTACTGCTAAATTCTCAAGAAAGTAATTCACCATTTTAATCCCAGTTTCCTCCATTATTATCAAATTGTTAATCTCAACATACTTTAGAGTAGATTTTAAACACCGAGGCACATTGGTAAGGTTGATTTGCCCTGGCTCCACGTCCTGATAAACACACTAGCCGAGTTTACAATATATTTCAACGGTGTTCTTATTTCGCAAATATTCATAGGATCAAACAGATTCTTACGATGATGAGGTTTTTCAAATTTGGGCAGTTCTCAAGAAAGGCTGCCAATATATGTAAAGATGAACTGGAGAACACAACTTTCAAATGGGACAAGTTATGGAATTTGGGAATTGGTCCCAGTTTGAAATATTGATAAAGGACCTGCAAAAAGAAAGATTTGAAATATCTTAAACAGAGATAATTGTTATATAAGCATCACAGAGTGTCTTTTAATACTGATATATTGTGTTTTTAACTATTTCTAACCTTTGTTTTCAACTGTTTTTCGAGTCTTTTAGTGTCGTTTTAGAGTCTTAACATGTACAATCACGATGGAGTATGGATTCGAGCGCTAAGATGAGGTTATGAACAAGTTTGTGAAGAAAAGATTATTTCAGCATGGATTGATCGATCCATACATCATCTACGTTACCTTGCGGGACATTTGCAGATCGACTTGCACGAGAGGGATCGATCCATGTGCGGATCGACCAATCAACTTATGGATCGATCGATCCGTGCTCGATCGAGTGCTATTTTTGGAAACTTGTCAATCATCAGATTGACAGGAACTTACCTTAATTTGGTGGATGTTGCACGAAAACCCTTCACTATAAAGCCATTTTTGAGCCTCCACAACAGACCATGCTCATTTTTATTCTCTCTTTTTAGATCTAAACACTTGGTTCCATTGTTCTTCATTTTGTTCTTGAGATTTTGTGAGTTTATCTTGGAGATTTCCTTGGAGGCTGTCATTTTCCATTCATTCATTGCATTACCTACTGTTGAGAAGTGTTCTTGAACCCTTTCTTCTTTACATTTTCATATTTTTATCATTAATAAAGTGTTAGTTCAGTATTTTTGTGTGTTTTAATTATGTTCTTCATTACATATTGTTTTCTTGTTAATATAGTCATGAGTGAGTAGTTAGGTTGTTAGACCTAGGGGAATCTATGGATTGTTAAGTTAGTAATTGGATGTAAATAGGTTGATGTGTAGAGAATTCCCTCCTAATAAAACCTTAAAGCCTAAACTAGAATTGATCAACTAGTTTTTGTTCATAGGACTCCCTATTTGATGCAACATAGATTTAGGATATATATGAATTATCTGTATTTTTATTATATTAATTATTGTAGTATTTATCTTAGAGAATATTCTAGAATATCTAGAATATTATAGTATTTATCTTTTAGAAATATTCTAGAATATTAGGGTTTCGGGCTATTCTTATAAATAGCCTCCTTTGGTCATTGTATTATTCAGTTTATGATTTGATAATAAAGATATTTTAAAGAGGTTTTGATAACCACTGTGAAGAGTATTCACAAACCCTAGAGCTTTAGCGAAAGCCCTGAGAGGAGGACTCTCAAACCCTAGTTTCCGGGTATTCTTAGAATCAACGGATTTCTAGTTTTACCCATAGAAGCTTCCGCTCCATCAGTTGGTATCAGAGCCGCGTCTCTTTAATTTCTCAATCAAGGAACGATTATGGTTATCATGATGTTTGCTGGAAACATCTATCCCATCACATGCGAAAGTCTGTTTGTTGAAAGAGACGGAAACCATGAGATCTACAGAGAGATCTATGGTGATCCGATCTACGACACCAATGAAGACGAAGTTCAGGTTTTCAACTTTGTCTTAGAGGAAGACAATTTTAAGAATCAGATTTGTGTGAAAGTTGATATGGTGCAACTTCAGTTTCATGCAACATTCGGGACTAGTGCTGGTCGTATAAGTAGTCAAGGTCCATCAAGAGAGTATCGATATGAAGATTCAATGAAGATGTATATGCTAAGAACATGCTTGAAGATTCGAGGACGAATCTTTCTTGGCCGGCGATACCTAATGCAACATAGATTTAGGATATATATGAATTATCTGTATTTTTATTATATTAATTATTGTAGTATTTATCTTAGAGAATATTCTAGAATATCTAGAATATTATAGTATTTATCTTTTAGAAATATTCTATAATATTAGGGTTTCAGGCTATTCTTATAAATAACCTCCTTTGGTCATTGTATTATTCAGTTTATGATTTGATAATAAAGATATTTTAAATAGGTTTTGATAACCACTGTGAAGAGTATTCACAAACCCTAGAGCTTTTGCGAAAGCCATGAGAGGAGGACTCTCAAACCCTAGTTTCCGGGTATTCTTAGAATCAACGGATTTCTAGTTCTATGCATAGAAGCTTCCGCTCCATCACTATTAAACGAAAGTGTAGTAGGAATCCTGAAAACTTATTAGGAGAGCAGATTGTCTTTAGCCAACGAAAGTTGAAGCTAAGGCAAATTGTGAACAAATCAAATCTGCTCTAGTAAAGCTCTCTAGCTAGTTTAAATCCAAATGAAAGTTTAGGTATTTAAGTAGTCAAGAGAAGTGAATGATACCACGAAAGTGGACCAATTTAGAGTTATATTTGAGTTGGAATTGAGTAAGAATTAGAACCTGAATAAACATCCAGTTTAGTTTTAGACAATCCATTGGTCTTTCCTAGGTCTAGCATTTGTATTATTATTGTTTTTAAAACCATAGAAAGAAAATCAGAAACCAAAAACCAAAACCTTGAATTATTCGATTTACCTTAATTAATAAATTTGATAGGTTACAGTGTAATTGTTGGGATTTGTGGTTTCGATCTTTTACTACTGCATTGATAAAGTGTTAGTTGTCAAGGTCTTTTTAAGTGAAAATTAGACAAATTATTAAATACATACCTCGAGAGTAGGCTGAGAGATGATCATATGTCTTACACTAGAAATACCGGTGAGAAAATATCAGATAGTATCTTTCTTGGTTACATCTTCAGGGTCCAAAGGTGCAACCTCAAATTTGACATTAAAATCAGAGTTAATGTCGAGCTTGGACAAGCAACTCAGTTTCTTTACCACAATCCTATAAGATTGATGATCTCTTAAACACATATACTTGAGTCGTGGAGCATCAAACTCAACTGAAAAATCTGTACTCATCATTCCCCAGTAAACCACTAAATAAATAATCTTAAGAGTCTGAGACCTTACACGAAGAAGCGGCACAGTTTTATAGAAATCATTATTTATCCTTACGACACTAAGATCTTCAAGAACAGGACTCCCTGAGATTAGCTTCTCCATAATCAAAGGATCACGGTACCAAATGTCCTCTAAATGCATGATCTTCAGACAAGGTAAGGAAAAAAACAAACTCTGGACTCACAAGCACTACCTTTGAAAGTTTTAAAGACACTAACGTCTTGCTCATATAAATATTCATAGGCATGTCATCATAGGCATAAGGAGCATTACGCGTCTGAACATCTAGATGTTGAATCCCTCGATCAATAGTTGTACCAATCCACTTGGGGAATCTTTCGATATCCATAAAAAAATTCGTGACATCATGTTCATAATATATCTTGAACTTTTCGAGGCATGCGTCATGGTTAAACTTGAGAAATTTATCCAAGAAGCTCTCAAAGACTTCTCCATGAGGAGGGAAATCAGTGAATTTCAAGTCAAGCACAGGAACATTGAGCCAGAGATATCTCCATCTGGTCGATAAAACGCTTGTTCGGACCGATTCTTCTATAGGAAGGTGTAAGAGTATCTGATTTAGCAAACACTCCGGCAATTCGCTGATTCTATCGCGCCCCATCACCTCACTAGCTAGATCACGAAGAACAACAATGACAAAATCAAATGATCCCGAAATCTATGAGGAGAGTTTCTCAAATTTATTATCAAAAGCTAGGGTTTAAGTGAGATTAAAAATGAGTTACGTACAATAGACCTGTACTATAGCTAATAAAACTGATTCAGGTGATGTTGATTTTACTATCAATAAAGACAGTGGAGACAGTTATACAAATGGTTGTTCTGGTATCATTTTTTAATTATATTTTCTTTAATTTTAAATATAATTAATTATAGCCCAAACGCAATTTGAGAACGCTAATAATCCGGTTTAGGATCGGTTCAATTTCATTTGACTATTTGTAAAGAATAAGAAAAATTTGTGTAATAATATGATAGTGGTGAATAGTTCAGGATGTAAGGTGAAGAGCAGAAAAGTTCAGAGTGAATCAGTTGTATTTGCTATAGTAGAGGGCTATGGGAGTAGAGAACCCTATTTTCAATGATTAAATAAAACTTTGAAACATAAGACATTCATCGATTACTTGCTTGATAAGAAAAGATGGCTCAACAAATACCTCAAGAGAGCGTCACTACCATCACATCCTCTCAGCTTGATGAAGGATCCGCCTATTTCACAGCATATTCGAATAAACACTTTTCTACATGCAAATAACACAAACTGCACACGTCTAACACCTCTCTTTAGCCGCTTGAACGAGCCGTTGATTCGGTACACAAATCTTGAAGATCACTCAAAGGAGAAAGATTCCAAGAACTAAGACTTTCTGACATTTCTAACTTGCTTGGCACGTCAGAATCAAGTGAGATTGAAATCAAATGCAACCAACTTTACACTAATCTAATTTTCGGAAAAAAAAACTTTACACTAATCTAACTTTAGAATCATAAGTATATATTAATCATCATTGCTTGAACAAAATCCAAATCTGTACAAAACAATATCACCAGAGAGTTTGTGTAAGACCCCAACCCACCCGCTACAAAACCAAGGCTAGATTGGTGTCTTGAGACAACTGATTGGATACAAAGTCCTTTCGGAGTCACCACAAGCAGAGATCAAATCTTGGCGCCAAAACAACACACACCACCAAATGTTCATTTGTACTTAGCCACCTAACCTGGAAGAAGGGGAAGAGGAGGGGTGAATAACACAAGGTTACTCAGTGAGGGCGAGCAAGCTCACCAAATCCACTAGTACAACAATTACAAGTTTACCAGCTAACACACATACAAGACTCACACAAATATTACATTGAGTAACAACTAACTCATTCGATTTAATTTAACCAAGCACATCAGTAACCAAGCACATCGGACCAAATCAACTAACCGAATAACTAACCGAATAATTAACCGAATAACTAA
>OVAP01003314.1:0-16972 GCA_900406295.1 Aurinia saxatilis
AAACATGAAATATGACATGTCTTTAATTTAGAGAATAGAATTCATCGATGTCCTGTAAAGAAATTCTGGAGAAATAGGTTTCCCAAAAGATTTTGATCGAGTTTTTGATTTGATCGAGAAAAACTCTTTTTCGTCTTCTTCTTCTTCTTCTTCTGCATTTTGATCTCTACAATGGTGACAATCATCTCCTGCTTCGCTCTTTCTTCGATCCGAGCCTCTTTCGAATCAATCAAAAAGCCATATCCGACTCTCAAGAAACCGGTTTCGTGGTGGAGTCCCATATTCGGCATTTTATCGGAGCCAGATTACGTGAACAGCAATGTCAACGTCTCTTCGTCCTCTGTGAATCGGGAATCAAATCTAGAGAAATCTGAGCAGAGATCGAGGAGATGTTGTCTCACGGAATTTGTGTTTCTAGGTAATCGTGAATCAGATCTAGATATTGTCATTTGTTTTCTCTCGCCTTCGCCTCTCCATTCATGTACTTAATATGNAATCTAGAGAAATCTGAGCAGAGATCGAGGAGATGTTGTCTCACGGAATTTGTGTTTCTAGGTAATCGTGAATCAGATCTAGATATTGTCATTTGTTTTCTCTCGCCTTCGCCTCTCCATTCATGTACTTAATATGAAAGGCGTATCTGAAAAGTATAGTATGTCCATCTCATGTCTTGTCCCCTCACACTTGATGCTTATGCTTCTAGGCTCAAGGTTTAAGAGTCCCGATTGTCCAACAACACCAGGAATTCAGCATCTTGGTTTACAAATTTAAGACCTATTGGTGTTTTTGTTTTTGTTTTTTTTGTTTTTTTTTTGCGTTAATATTCCTTTGAGTTGCATTACGGTCTCAATGTATCTACTTTGAGTTTTTTTATACTTTTTTAATTTTTGTGTTTTTGGAATTTACCATTATATATTTATCTATCCATTGAATATTGGTTTTCTTTCTAAGATAATATTATTAAGTGGTTTGTTTACTAAAATATCGGGGTCATTCAACATATTAAACTTAAACAAAAGAAAATGTTTTCTCGGCCAGTGATTTCTCTTATTTTAATCAATAGAATGAATTAACAGTATTTTTTTTGTTGAACATACGCTTAAACATTAGTAGTCATTTTAATTGGCTAATTACTATACTCATGATTTTTAAGTGTTGTGGGTTGTCTAATATAATCAAATAAATAACAAAATGTGGAATATACAGCAAACCTTTAGGTCGTTATTTATTCTAGCGAAATATGATGAATCCTTGATTTTCAATTTCAGTTTATTACATAATTGTAGCAGTATACATTATAGAAATAACAATCAATTATGAATTAATTTTGTGCATTGATTATAAGTTAGTTTTTGGGATTCCCTTCTTAAACAAGATTGTAATTCTTTCCTTTAGTTAGTGCTTGATTGAAGCGATATATACCAATCAATTTGAAGATCTCTCAGAAATCTTCTGAGTACGTAATTTTGTGAATCATTTAACGTGTAGAATATATGATGAACCAAAAAAAAAGGGTAACATGTCAATGCGCCCTGCCTATATATATATATATATATCAAAACGAACTTTGACTGTAATCAAACATTTAGTAGACCCGGTGATTGTATAATTTTATTCATTAGCTAGAGGTGATGGTACGTTCAAAAAATGGTGATGGGAAGTACGTTTTCAAGCTAGATGTTGACGAGTTCCATTGCATTTTTGAAAGTTTGCTAAAAGATGAAGAAACGACAAAGTTTGTTCGGCTGTATAATCATGACACCATTAACGGGCACAAGTAATTTTGATCTTCTTAAATTTACTGTTAGCTTTTACAGAATTCAGTAACAAAAAATCTTAATGTCTGTTTTTATCTAGATATACAACAAGGCATAAGGTCACAATGGCTGAGTGGTTTGTGTTCCAGACGAGAGAACGAATTGATGATTATCCTTTCGGTTTCAGATCTCAAAGGATATTTCAGCAATACATTGAGGATGTATACAAAATGATGGAGTCAAGACATCTAGTGAGTGCTTGGTTACACAGAACAATCTTAGGTGGAGAGCAAACAGAGTCTAAGATCTCATATATGAACCTCCGACTTACGTTGAGATTCCTACAAGATACATATGGTATTCAAGGAAAGGCTAATGGATCTCGTATCCAAAGGAGTTGCGCCACGAATAGTTTCGAATGTATACGTGGCTTAAAGATTTATTTGAACTTCATGTTTTTCCTGTTTTTTTTTTACTTTAAATTTCTTGACATTTTTTCTGTTTCTTGATGGAGAATAAGTTTGTATGCTTAAATTTCATCAATGCCAAAATCAATTAATACTATAGACTTAATATTGTTGTGTTTCTTTTGGGGGTTCACTAAAAGTCGATTTTAAGACTAACTTTTGCATAACCTATGGATTGAATTGATCATTCTAATAATACAAATCTTACCATACAAGTCCAAACTCGGATGTAGTTGAAACAAGCATTCATGCGTTTTGTTTAATTTATTAATATCCAAATATAATTCTGCTTGAATTCGACAAAAAAAAAATTTCTTGAATGGATACCGTTCATTTATTCAAATATGATTTTGCTTAATTGATTTATTAATATTCAAGAACACTCTTCGTTTTAAACCAAACATATAAACAAAACGCAAAGTAAATGAATGTATTGTACATTTTTGCTAATAGAATTACAAATTATGAGATATGAGTGATGTAAATTGTATCAATCATATCAAGATAACTAACCAAGATCAAAATTCGTAGTTATCTTTTTAATTATAAACGAATTTATATAAATCGAGTAACAAAATTTCTAAGTAATCTGTTTAAATGATGTTTTAAAGATCACCTTTAATTAACCTAATTATATGCTCTGTTAGAATTAATGTGTTGATTTTCGATTTCATCTACTACTTAATTGTAGTAGTATACATTATAGAGTAATAAGATTTTTTTTGCAAATTTTAGTAGTTGTTGAATTTAGAAATAACAATCAATTGTGAATTAATTTTGTGCACTGATTATAAGGTGGTTTTTGATTCTCCCTTTGATAACTCCAAACTCTATTTTAAACAGTTGGAAAAAAATTACATAAAATTATGAATAACAGTTTGCAACATATTTAATTACTGAATCTAATTTTGTTGTTCACAACTTCATAAAATTATGAATAACATTTTAAACACTCTCCCACTTCTTAAAAAAAAAAATTGGCACCGTGATTAAAATTGCGATTTTCTTTTTATATTGTCAGGTGAGTGGAAAGTTTACATCAGCTTAGACAGTATTAATCCTGAAGATGTTGACCCGAATGACGATGTTGTTTACCCCACCGAGTTTCTTAACGATATCCGTGTATCCGGTTTACCGAAACACGAATTAAAGTTGAAAGTGGGTGCTCCCGTAATGTGTATGCGGAATATTGATCCAAAAGGGGGACTATGTAATGGAACACGTCTGATAATTAATCATATGAAACGTCACGTTATCGAAGCTGTCATTGTAACCGGAAGTGATAAGAGGAAAGGTGAAAAGGTTTTAATACCAAAGATGTATTCGACACCACCGGATGGAAAGTTTCCTTTTAGAATGCGTCGCAGATAATTCTCATTGAACTTAGCTTTCGCAATGACAATCAATAAAAGTCAAGGTCAATCACTTGAGAGTGTTGAAATATATCTACCCAGGTCAGTTTTTTCGCATGCACAACTCTATGTCGCGTTATCCAGAGTTAAGTTCAGGACCAAACTTAAAGTTTTAATCACGAACCAAGACGAAAAGGATCCAAAGAAAACCATGAACGTAGTTTACCCGGAAGTATTCAACAATTTGCAATAGGTTTCCATTATAGTTTATCTACTTCTTTGTTGTTATCGTTTTCAAACACTTTTTTACCTTTTATAATACTATTTTACGAGAACTTTCCATTGGATGACACTTACATTTTTTCTTTCACCTTCTACTTTCGAAAGAACACAAAACAAAGTTTAATTATTTTTTTATCGATTTCAAGTCCGCACAGTGTGCGGACCAAAATCCAAGTATTTTGTAAAATCAAAATATTAGAGCTCTAGTGTTTTTTTTTGCTCTCTATAGCACTAAAATAAGAAACCGGAAACAAAAAGTTGTTGGTTTTTTAATAAGGAAACAATCTTTCTATAACATGATTCGCAAAAATTTAGTGATTTAGAAAGAATCTACAGCTCTTACCAATCACACCCACTAATTTGACTGACAAAAAGAAAATAGAAAAAAAACATTTGATGATATTATTAACTTTATCTTAGTTTGTGATTGATGTATTTTTTAAGCCAAAAGTATTTTATATTGTTAAAGATTATTCCAACTAATTTGTCTTTTCGATTTTTCTCGGAAAGGTCCAAAACTAATTTTCAGACTTTGAAAATCAAAGAATGAGTGATGATTTGAAATCATCCATGACGTCAAAGTTTAGAGAATTTATATTACTCAAAATTAAAATTAGACTACAATTTTGTTTATGTTCTCTTTACACTTGAGTCTTGAATATTAGGATTAATACTCTAGAACACTAAATCAAACAGCCATGGCGAGATTGCGATCATTGCTTTATCCTGTAACTCACTCTGATTTCAAAAACATTTAGATTAAAGATGGTTAAGAAAGTTTTTGAACGAGAACTTTTTGATCAAGTAACCAAAACTTATCCTCCTTTTCCTTAAAAACATCTAAATCTCGAATAATTATCATTTATGGTGAATATGTCTTTCAAAATATAAAGTTGAAATTTTTTTTTTATATATCCTAGTTTTTATCCGTTATTATACAAATATATATATATATATATATATATATTTATAGTTTATATTATCATTATTAGAGTCCAAATGAGTAATTTTAGGTGCATGAACGGGTTTGAAGTACTTGGTGAATTTTAGAAGAATGAGGAAGCAAAAAAGGATCAAGTTTGAAGAGAAGAAATAGAAAACGAAGAAAAAAGAAAAAATCAAGAGAAAGTGTCGAATGACACCTTCATGGTGTCGTTCGACACCAAGCGGAGCAAAGGCCAAATTTCCATTTTCTCAAGATCAAACAATTTTCCTAGTCCCTATAAATACTATGTTTTTTGCCATTGTTTAGGCTCATGCTTTTAATCTATTCTAGAGAGAGTTTTACGGAGAAAGATTTTTTAAACCCTTGTTTTATTTTATCTTTAATATTTATTGCTATTTCAATTATTTCATGATAAATTGTTTGGCTATGTTTGAGTAGCTTATTCGTTAGGTTTAGGGTTTTTAGGTTCAGATGAATTTTTGCTAGTCATAAATCCGATTTTAGGAAACACCACTAGTTCTTCTTCTAGATTGTACTCAATGCTAGTTCATAGATTAACTATCTTGAATTAGATCATAGGTTAATTATTATACACGAGAGTGTTAATAATTTCTGGAATTAAATCTTAGAAGAGCAAGCTTTCTGTCCACAAAGAGTTTTGGTTTAGAGAACTTGTGAACAATTAAATAGGTTCTCATTGCTAGGTTAATTCCTTAGGATTCACAAAGAGATTTGGTTTACTAGGAGTTAAACTAAGATAATATTCACAACGGGAGTTGGTTTGCTTTACAATTTATTCATGTTCTAGAATTTATGTTTGGTGTCTGATTTTACGAACGGTGACACTCGTCAGATTTTGGCTACAAATTGAATGTTTATCTGAAGTTTCCAAGGCCTAACTCTTGATTACAACCCCCCTGATAATTCGCCTGTTACTTGCTTTAAATAGTTAATTGAAAAACCAATGTCCTAGTTTAATTTAGAGTCTTAAAATTAGTTTGTGATTTATTGGTCTTCGTGGATTAGATACTATAACGCATTTGTTGTGCACTTGCAGTTAAATACTAAGGTTAGAACTTTGTGTATCAAGTTTTTGGCGCCGTTGTCGGGGACCAATTAACTTGCATACTAGTTTTAGCGTTTTACTTTTATTTCTAGGATTTTATTTTATTGTTTTTTATTTTATTTTATTTTTAGTATCTAATTATTTTTCTTTGATGTTTCAAGTAAATCAATCACTATCGGTGAACCAATCGACACCAACGTTCTCCTAGCAGAAATGTGCCAAAATTCTCAATCTAACATCAGAATGCAAGAGGAAATACGACAGATGCGTGCAGCTCAGAACTAACAATTTACAACCATCGGAGCCTCTTACACTCCACACCCCTTGTACATGCACCAACCGATCTGCCATCAACCCTCCTCGCGTAAATGGACAAGACAATGAGATCAAACCTCAGATGATTGCTTTGGTGAAGCAAAATCAGTTCCATGGTCTAGATCATGAAAATCTTATGGATCACATCAAGGAGTTCGAGAGAATATGCAACATTACAATGTCTAAAGGAGCCTTAGTGATTACATCATTCGCATGTTGTTCCCCTGTTCACTAGCAGACAAAGCAGAACGATGACACCAACGTTCTCCTAGCAGAAATGTGCCAAATTTCTCAAGGTAACATCAGAATGCAAGAGGAAATACGACAGTTTCGTGCAACTCAGAACTAAAAATTTACAACCATCAGAGCATCTTACACTTCACACTCCTTTTACATGCACCAACCGATCTGCCATCAACCCTCCTTGCGTAAATGGACAAGACAGTGAGATCAAACCTCAGATGATTGCTTTGGTGAAGCAAAATCAGTTCCATGGATCATGAAAATCCTATGGATCACATCGAGGACTTCGAGAGAATATCTAAAGGAGCCCCTAGTGATTACATCATATGCATGTTTTCCCTTTTTCACTAGCAGACAAGGCAGAACGATGGCTTAAGTCCCTTCCTCCAACATCTCTCCGCACTGGGACAGAATTTTGAACAGCTTTCTTGGACCACTTCTTCACCATGTCCAAGACAGCAGCTCTAAGGAACAAGATCACCAATTTTCAGCAAATATTCAGTGAATCCTTTTGCGAAGCATGGGAGAGATTCAACTAGTATCGAAGAGAATGTCCTGATCATGGCTACACTGATGAACAACTTATTAGCCTCTTCTATGATGGAATGAATTGGGACTACATTACTGCTCTTAACTCGACCAGCAATGGTGACTTCATGACAGAAAGAGAAGCCGGTGCCTACAAGCTTATTGAGAACTTAGCTTCTAGTTCTTACAACTGCGACATTGAGTATGATAGATCGCAAAAAAAGAGTAGCATAGATGCGCAAAATATTGATGTCATCCATAATATGCTACTCAAAGTCACCAAGAAGAGTATATCTTTCGTCCATGTCAATGCCATCCAAGACAAGGAAGAAGAAGAGAATGTCGCTTATGTTGGAATTTTTAGACAAAAATTCCAATCCAGACAGTTTGACAAGCCGTTCAATAGTGGATATCAAAAGCCAAGGGGTGAAGGAAGAAACTATGGAAACACATCCTACTATTGTCCGAAGGCACAAGCAATGAGACAAAGTCGATGTTCGAGCAAATTCTTGAAGGACAACAAAAATTGACGGTCTCTACACGTATCCATATGGTAAAATCTCTGATGTAAATGGGAAGATAGAACAGTTGTCCACTCACTTGAAGAAGACCAATTTGCAAGTTGCTCAAATGGCCGAGTCGATTCGAAGGCAAGAAGGCTTTCTTCCAGGCAAAACAAACACAAATCCCAAAGCATTTGTCAATGTGGGCAGTGAAGATGAGGAGGAATCAGAGTTTAACATGTCCAATGATCAAGAGCTAGCCGAAGACGATGAAATTTTGGAACAAAAACAAAGCAATGTCGTTCAACACCAGGTGGGTGTCGAATGACACCAATCACGAGATTCAGAGTTTATCACTTCAACAGAAGAGGGTGTCGATCGACACCAAAAACAGTGTCGTTCGACACCCTCCAGATTTATCTTCGATTGTTCGGGCAGATTTATCTTCGATTGTTCAATCAAAGGTATGAAGATGAACATTCTTTATGTGATACTGCTGCCACTGTGAATGTTATGTCGCAAGCAGTCGCTCGAAGACTTGGTCTTTCATGCCAACAAACTTCAGTGACATCTATCAATTTGGCGGATTCTTCACTGGTGATTGTCGAAGGATTTTTTCTGGATGTGATGCTTCAAATTGATGTCGACTTTCTTAGGATCGAGATGTCAAAGACCTATAGTCACGCTACAAGTCTTTGAAGAGATAGTAGTATAGTGATAGGGTATCAATCACTCGGAGGAGGAGATTAAAACATTGAGCACATTAAAATTCAGCTATGCTAAAGCAATCAAGAAGGTTTCAAACAAGTATCAAACAAGCAATAAAATGACTAACAATAAAAGTGAAGCTAAACTTAAACAAACTCGTTAACAGAATGATATTGGCCTTCGGGTAATGGTAATAACGATCATGCAAGAATAGAAAAGATCTTGTGATATGTTAGTCGTTTACAAAGGAGGCACCATCCTAGGAAAAGGACTATTATGTGTAGCTTGACCCAATCTCTTGGTGTTATTATCTTAACCATCATCCTATGATGATCAAGCATAAAGAATGAGCTCAATAAACCACTAAGTATCGTGCCCAATATCTTGGTGCAAGGTGTACATTAGCTAAACCCATGTCAATTTCAATCAAGTATCTTATCATGTCCCAATCCACTTGGAAACATGGGTAAGATGACAAGCAACAAGTCTCCATTGATCTGTCAGAAGAGACTAGCATAAACAACCTATGACTAACATGTTTAAGGAAATAAGCATTCAAAGATAACTTGTCTAGTCAAGCAAATCATCAAACATCTTGTAGAGGTTAGCTAACCTTGAAGACTAACCCTTTCTATTCAAGATCTATCATATTCATGCACAAATCTGCCATTACCCTTAGACCAATGACTACTCACTTATGACCAAGAAATCAAAAGAGAAAATGATGGAAGAAATCATAATCAAAAATAATAAAGATAAGATAAATGATTTTGGAAAAACAAAAATCAAATCTTTAAGCATAAAGGTCTAGATCTCAAGGTTTACAAGAAGATAAAGTTCTTGGTGTTTTCTCTCAAAGAGATAAGGATAAAAATCCAGGTTATTGTACAAAAATGATAGATAATAGGTATTTAAAGGATAAGATAAGAGTTTGGTCAAAAGAGATTAAGATAAGGTCAACAAAAGAAGATAAGGCTCCGTTTGACCAAAATATCGGGTAACCATATCGGGTGGTACCTGATATTTGTGCAACCATATCGGGTACCCATATCGGGTGGTACCTGATATTTGTGTATCCACGAGCATTCTTCAGCCTGCTATATCGGGTATCCATATCGAGTGATACCCGATATTTGTGCACAAGGAGATCCTTTGTGGCTTTCTTCACTTCATTGACTCCTCTCTTGCTCACTTGCTCATCCATTTGATCCTCAAGCACTCTCCAAGTACATTTATCTCCAAAAGTACCTAAAACCAAGTGGGGGGGGGGGGTAAAAANATGGGGTAAAAATATCCCCACCAGCGATCGTAAGTTTACAGTCGGATGAAACGGTTAAGTGTAGAATCATTTAGACTGAGGTCACTTCCCTAAGCATGACCTCGGCTAGGCTGATGAGCAAAGGAACGCCGAGGAGGTCTAGCTAAGTCTCACTCTCGGAAGTACCATTTGTTCTCAGACATGCCAAGGACGTTAACCAAATCGTGAGCTCGGCATAGCTCATTAAACTCACGAGAGCCGAGGACACTATCCGGATCGCGCCCTCGACCACTCTTGAGCAAGACAACTCTCGTCTGTATGCCGAGATCATCAACTAATTCATGAGCTCGGCATAACCCATAGCGTTTGCAAAGCCGAGGACATAAGACAAGTCATGTCGTCGGCCAAGTCATGGGGTAAAAATATCCCCACCAGCGATCGTAAGTTAGCAGTCGGATGAAACGGTTAAGTGTAGAATCATTTAGACTGAGGTCACTTCCCTAAGCATGACCTCGGCTAGGCTGATGGGCAAAGGAACGCCGAGGAGGTCTATCTAAGTCTCACTCTCGGAAGTACCATTTGTTCTCAGACATGCCGAGGACGTTAACCAAATCGTGAGCTCGGCATAGCTCATTAAACTCACGAGAGCCGAGGACACTATCCGGATCGCGCCCTCGACCACTCTTGAGCAAGACAACTCTCGTCTGTATGCCGAGATCATCAACTAATTCATGAGCTCGGCATAACCCATAGCGTTTGCAAAGCCGATGACATAAGACAAGTCATGTCGTCGGCCAAGTCAGTAATTTTTGAACCAGGCCAAGGAGTTGCACTTCCTCAGCTTATCCTTGTCTAACGTCAAAGGATGAACTCCTCGTCATATGTTGGGCCGAGCAATATGTGGAACGGCCCAATTCCTGTCAATAGCCGAGGAAACCAAGGCCCAAATAAGACGAGCCGACCTGAAGAGAAAAGGCAAGATGAATCAGGAATATACGACAAGATCTAGGAGTTTAACTTTAAGTCGGCATAATCTTGTGTATATACTCTTCTAGGTTAAACTTGTATGATCATATCTTTCTAGCCTAAGAACCCTAAAGCTTATGCTACAAAACAGTCCTTTGCTAGTTCTTTCTGTGTTTGTGCCTCACTCTTTGTATCGAGTCCCTCTTTAGAACTCTCGTACAAGTAGTGATTGTGTGATTTCACCCACACAATTTGGCGCCGACTGTAGGGACCCTGATAACGTTTCTCACAAACCGAAACCCTAGCAAAGAATAATGACCAACGAGCACCAAAAACCTCCAGAAGGACATCAGCCGAGAACGGCCACACCGTTTACTATCACGAGAACTGTGACCGACAACCAGGAAGTTATCGCAGCTATGTTGGCCGATTTCGCTCACTGAGCCTCGCAGTAAGAGACGACTAACCTCGGCATCCTCAACCAGCTAAACTCAATTTCTACCCAGCTCGCTGCAACGCGCAAACCTCCCAGAAAAGTTCCAACTAACGTTTAAAGCTCTCTCAACTTCAACGATGGGCTCCAGACACCCTCCAACATTTTAAGAATCACATATCATACTCGCCTTCCTCCTCCTCCCCCAAGATGAGGAGCCTTTACGCTTAGCAGGACAATCATCACGGAACACAGACGACCAGAGCAGAGAGGGGTCGGCAGCCGACGAGGTCAAAGGAACGAACGGCGAACAGGTAAAAGATTTTGAGGCTGCAGCCAACAGAATATAGGTTTCGGACGACGATCACTATCCTAGATGAGATGAAAGCCATGATCGTAAGGACCAACGACGGATTTAACGCTGTTCAGAATCAGGTTCATCGAGCGACCTCATCGGCCCCTGCGATCGACAGGATGCTAGAGAAAGCAAGGAGAACTCCTTTCGTCCCAGCCATCACGGCCGTGAATATCCCGGATCCTGGAAAATTGAAGATTCCGATCTTCAAAGGGCTTACGGATCCCAAAGTACACCTTGATGCGTTCCATGTCACCATGAACCGATCGAAATTCCCGTCGGGACAAAGGGATGTCGGTCTTTACCTTTTATTCGCCGAGCACTTAGATGGGGCAGCCATCAGATGGTTCATAAAGTTGGATCCATACTCGGTTGATAACTCCAATGCACTCCAAAGCAAATTCCTAGCACAGTACGTGATCCTGGTTGGAACCGAGCCAATTGGGAAAGATCTGTGGAACATCCGACAAGGGCCGAACGAATCCCTTCGCGATTTCATAGTCAGATTCAAATCAACCCTAACACAAATTGACGGCATGGGGGAAGAAGCTACCCTCGAGGCTCTGAAGCAAGCGCTTCTCTTCACCGGCAAGCTTCACCGATCACTGGCCAAACGACCAGTCAACACCATCCAAGAGGCCCTTCAGCGGGTCGTCGGATATATAGCCGACGAGGAGGAAATGCTAACCCTTCAGGTCAAACTAGGGAGGTCGAAAAGCCGACGAGCCCCTTCCGTGCCACAACAGACTACACGTACGAAGACAGCCACTGGCCACTACGTCGACCACGAAGGAGCACTTCAGGGAGGTTTACCTCGTGGACCATCCTGAAGACGATGAATGCTAGTATACCGAGGAAACTCCGGAAAGAAATCAAGAAAACAAGGGACGAGGTAGAGGCCGAGGTGGTAGTCGAACAGGAGGCCGAGGAAGAGGACGTTCCAACCAGTGGTTCCTCCAGAATGCTAACGACGAAAATGCTTCCTAGGACCACCACTAGAACAAAGGACATAGCACCGCCAACTGCAAAGTCCTGGGGCCCTTCTGGCAAAATGTCTGGCCGAGGGAAAATCGGGAGGCTTATGCGTCAAAGATTTCCCCGGACCAAAGAAAGACGACGCCCGATCAGCCCCGCATCAGAACGACGCGGCCAAACGCAACAGAGGAGAGGAAGGAGACCAGCATCGAGTTAATATGATCATGGGCGGATCACAGTACTGCTTCGACACCGTGTCATCCATAAAAGCTTTCCAGCGACAGGCCGACTCGGTCTCTAGAGTGACCACCGATCGCGATATCCCCTCTCACAGTCTGTCGTTCGAGATGGAAGACACTAAGGGAATCGTTCATCCCTAGAACAACCCTCTAGTGATTGAACTCCTCGTCAATGACTTCGAGGTTGCAAGAGTCCTCATCGACACCTGAGCACGGTGGATGTGATCTTCTGAGAAACACTTCGCAGGATGAACATCCCCTTTACCGAGATGCTCTCCGGTCCCAAGCCGTTAACAGGGTTCTCTAGCGAGACGACGATGATGCTGTGAACAATCAAACTCCCTGTTCAAGCCCTTGGCCTAACTAAGATCTTGGACTTCTCAGTTGCAGATCACCCAACAATCTACAACATCATCCTAGGTACACCATGAACGCAATGAAAGTTGTACCCTCTCCCTACCATTTGTGCGTAAAGTTCCCGACGCCGAGAGGGGTCGAAACGATTCGAGGGAGTTAGCGAGAGTCCAAATTCTGCCTCTTGGCCGAGCATAAGCTCAGATCCCCGGTGACCGATCGAAGACCGGTCGCGGTGGTTAAGAAAATTCGTGTTCATAGCAATTACAACGACAAGCAGCTGTCAGTTGCCTTATAGCAATTACAGCTTGCGGAGTCCCGCACAAGATCAGCAGAAGAAGGCTCTGTATTTCAGGTGTCCATAGACGATGGGTGCCCAGAACGATGCGTGGAGATCGGTAGTCAGCTTCAGGATCCCCTACGCGCGGAGATCATTACATTGCTCAGGAGCAACGTGAACACGTTCGCATGGACGGCTGAGGATATCCCCGACATAAATACACATATAGCCTGTCACGAACTGAACGTCGACCCGTCTTTCAAACCTATCAACCAAAAAAGGCGCAAACTGGGAGACGAACGGGCTGCTGCAGTCAATACTGAAGTCGATCGTTTGCTAAAAGTTGGATCCAAAATGGAGTCCAAATACCCAGACTGGATCACAAATCTCGTGGTCGCCAAGAAGAAGAATGGAAAGTGGCGAGTATGTGTGGATTTCACGGACATGAACAAAGCATGTCTAAAAGACAGCTTTCCACTCCCACATATCGATCGGCTTATCGAGGCCACTATTGGGAACGAACTATTAAGCTTCATGGACGCATTCTCAAGTTATAACCAGATCTTCATGCATCCCGACGATCATGAAAAGACAACGTTCATCACAGACCGGGGAACCTACTATTATAAAGTGATGGCCTTCGGGCTGAAGAATGCCGGCGCTACCTATCAGCGTTTGGTCAACAAAATGTTCACCGAACAGCTGGGCAAAACCATGGAGGTCTACATCGACGACATGTTAGTCAAATCACTATTAGCTTCTGACCATGTACGCCACTTAGACGAATGTTTTCAGAAGCTCAACTTGTACAACATGAAGCTCAATCCGACCAAGTGCCGGTTCGGAGTAGAATCAGGAGAGTTCCTAGGCTACCTGGTCACCAAGCGCGGATCGAAGCGAATCCCAAACAGATCGAAGCCATCGAGTCTATGCGATCACCTTCAACAGCAAAACATGTCCAGCGACTAACGGGACGGGTAGCAACTCTAAATCGTTTCATCTCCCGATCAACAGATAGGTGTCTCCCCTTTTATAAGACACTTCGGGACACAAAACTAATAGTCTGGACCATGTGAAGCGGCTTTCCAACAATTGAAGCAATATCTCAAAACTCCACCAATTCTTTCCAAACCAGTGGTTGGAGAGCCTCTTTTTCTATACATTGATGTGTCATCATCGACAGTTAGCAGTGCCTTGATAAGAAAAGATGGAAATAAATAGCGAGCAGTCTTCTATGTCAGCCTATCCTTGACATAAGCTCAAACACGCTACCCGCTAATGGAGAAGCTGGTTCTCGCTGTCGTCGTCTCGGCCCGGAAGTTACGTCCTTACTTTCAGTCCCACGCAATCATCGTACTCACGGCGTACCCTCTACGCGCTATTCTGCACAGTCCCAGTCAATACGGTCGTCTTGCTAAATGGGGAATCGAGCTCAGCGAGTACGATATTAAATATAGGCCACACAATGCAGCAAAGGCGCAAGTTCTCGCTGACTTCGTCTTGGCCGAATTCGCAGAAGAAATCGACGAAGGAACGGTACTCCCACCTGAAGCCGAGAGCACATCCGAACCAAATCTGCTGACCTCAGCATCTCCAGATCCGGTCACCGTCGCTAACATGGAGGCCGATAGGATTATGCTCCCGTTCTGGACCCTTCACTCTGACGGATCATCCTCCAAATTCGGCTCTGGGAATCAGGATATATCTAACCGCTCCAAACGCAGAAGTAATCGAGCAAACCTTCCGACTCAACTTCGAAGCTTCCAACAACGAATCAGAATACGAAGCTCTCATCACTGGAATTCGATTAGCCCGCGGAATGGAGGTCCGCCTACTACACGCTTTTTGTGATTCTCAGCTTGTCGTCAACCAGTTTCATGGCGATTACTCAGCTCGCGATGAACGGATGGAAGTGTATCTAAGTATTGTCCGAGATCTTGCCTCGGGTTTTGACGACTTCACTCTGACTCGGATCCCACGATCCGAGAACTCATCGGCCGACGCACTAGCTGCCCTCGGCGCAGCCTCGATGTTTGATTTTTTCCGAGTTATCCCAGTGGAGCTACTGGACATCCCGAGCATTCAAGCAAATCACCAGATCGCATTGATCGATCCGTTCCCGGAGGAAGTCAACCCTGCTCCAGTAGAAATTGATCGTGCAGAGAATTCTCCTACTTATGGGTATGATCGACCCTGGATTTCCAGATTACAGAACTTCATCACCGAAGGCACAATCCCAGCAGAAAAATGGGCCGCGCGAAAACTCAAAGCTCAGGCGGCACGATACTCTGTCACCGAAGGACGACTTTACAAGTGGTCAGCCTCAGGATCCCTTCTCCGCTGCGTCGAAGGTGATGCAGCCCGGCGTGTCATTGCAAGAGGTCCACGACGGATCTTGTGGGAACCATTCAGGCTGTCGAAGTCTCGCCATTAGAATCAAGACCCATGGTTTCTTCTGGCCGACAATGGTCCACGACTGCAAGCAATATGCGGCTAAGTGCGAACGATGCCAGCGTCATGCTCCAATGATACACCAGCCCGCCAAACTAATGTCTTCGGTATCATCCCCCTACCTTTTCATGAGGTGACCATTGACATCGTCGGTCCCATGCATAATTCCAAGACCAAGAAACTTCTCCTCGTCCTCACTGATTACTTTTCAAAATGGGTGGAAGCCGAGTCCTATGCCAGCATCAAGGACACTCAGGTAGAACATTTCATCTGGAAGTTCATCATCTGTAGGCATGATATCATGTATGAGATCGTCACGGATATCACAGTTTGTTTGAGCTCCGTTTGAAGGATTCTGCGACAAATGGAAAATGCGACTCACCAAGTCTACTCCGCGTTATCCACAAGGTAATGGACAAGTGGAGGCTATCAATAAGACAATCATCGATGGACTAAAAAAAGATTAGACGCTAAGAAAGGGATAAGGGCCGAAGAATTAAATGGAGTTCTATGGTCACATAGAACGACTCCTCGTCGTCCCACTGGCGAAACTCCTTTCTCCCTCGTCTATAGATCCGAGTGCGTGATCCCAGTGGAGATGGAATTTCCCGGACTTCGTCGGGAGCTGGCACTCCAAGACGAGGGGTTAATAACACCATGTTATTGGACCAGCTTGATTTCCTTGATGAAAAACGTGATCGCGCGCTAGTCTATCTTCAGAATTAAGCAAAAGGCTGCCCAATATTACAACTCACACGTACGCCCTCGGCGTTTCCATGAGGGCGACCTCGTTTTACGCGAAGTCTTTCAGAACACGGCAGAACCAAACGCCGGAAAGCTCGGTGCGCATTGGGAAGGACCTTATCGCGTTGCTAACGTCGTAAAGCCCGGCATCTACGAGCTTATCGCGATGGATGGTAGAGTCATTCCACGTTCGTGGAATGCTCATCATCTTAAGAAGTACTGTCGTTAATAATTGGTACTCCGCTATTCACCAAAAAAAAATAAAACGACACACACTTGAACTACAAGCTCGACTTGATCTCTTCAAAGGTTACGTAGGCAGCTCATCTTCGGATGGGTCTATCTAGCCCCCTCCTCCAAAGAGGGGGGAATGGGATTACATCCATACTCTCCTTTTACAGCATATATCTTGCTCAACATTCTATGCCTTGGTTATTTTGAACCACAAAAAACATAAGCAACACGCTGATACACAAAGTTTTACCCTATGTATTTCTAACTCCAAGTGCACAGGCAAGTGTAGTTATAGTAGTTAAGTATCGAATCCCACAAAGACCGAAAATAAATATGCTACTAGTCTAACAAATTCTAAATAAATGCAAATATTGGTTTTGAGGTTTTCCTATTGTAAACTATCACTAACTATGGTTTAAGAGGGTTTTTAATCTATTAAAAGGCTGCTAGGCTATTNGCTGAATGACCTACGTCTGGAAAGTGATCAGTGTCGATCGACACCATGGTGGTGTCGAT
>OVAP01003315.1:0-16969 GCA_900406295.1 Aurinia saxatilis
ATTATTTATTAGCGATTTGATATCTTTAAGTTTAATATAATTTATCATGAAGTCATCAAATATGACTGAATTTCTATAAGTTTTTGTTTAATAACTTTGGACTTACTATGATGAATTTAATACAAGAATACTGATGTTAATTGTATTATAATATTATTAAATCATGTTTGATTTAAATGATATACTTTTTCTAAAAATATTGGCCGCCCGCACAAGCAGTCACCTAGTACTTTTTAAGAGGCAGTACAATGAGAAAACTCACAAAGGCAATATGTTTTTTGTGGTTAATGGTAATTATAATAATTATCTAAATTAAGTCCAAGAAAAAGATCTATTAAGAATAGGTTTCATGTGTTTTTCTTCTTCCATTGAGATCATTCCCACAAGTGTTGGATCATCCATCATCATCTTGGCCACCAAATAGCCAGCGATTGACCAAGTCTGACACTTCCTAGCCTGTTTTCCGATGAATCTTCCTGATTTTCCGTCGTAGTATTCCGGCCATCCATCCTTCAACAGCCGTGTCTCCACCAAGTCTATTGCTCGTCGTGCTATTTGTGGCCGTCCGGTCTTTATGCTAGCCGCCGTTAGCAACCATAGAAGCACTACATTTTGCATCAAGGACGTTTACAACTTAATGTCCACTATCGACCAATTAATTCATTCAAAATACTAATGACTTGTGAAAGAAGGTAACTAACCTGGCCAAGAGCCGCCGTTGTGGTAGCTCCACCTTGTGTTCTTAGGGTCGCAACCGGTGACTATCCGCCACTCGTGAGTCTCCATCGCAGGATAACATATCTTTATCGGCATCTCTCCGACCAGTTCCTCCCACCGAGCCTCGATCAGGTCCATGATTGCCATGGACTGCTCTGGTGTGGCCAAGGACGAAAGGATTGCGATACAATTTCCTAAGGCAAACCACCTGAAATCCATGCGCGCTGGACTGACGTTACCGACGAAGTAGCCACCTTGGTGAGGCATAAAGTCGAAAAGCCAATCCGGGATAGATTCGGGGATGACATTGAACTTGTTAACCGCGGTGTGTGAGTACTCCTCTGTCTTGTAACGGTAAATGTCATTGAGCTGTTGGAAATCGAGCCAAAAATAGCTTCGCATGTGGAAGCTCATTGCGTGCAGCCGCTTCACTATTTTGTCCATAAACTCTTTTCCCTCAGTGTCTTGTTTTAGCATCGAGAGGGCAGATCGAAGAGCCATGAAAAACAGGGCTTGAATCTCGATTGGGTATCCATAAACTCCCTGCAATAGATTTTGAAACTCAAATCAATTTTTGTCCTCGCGTGCAAATGGTGCATACGCACACAGAGCTCTCACGAGTAATAGATAACATGGTGAGCCAATCTACAATCTACTGCTCTATAGTTTAACATGGTTCTACAGAAAATGTAAGATGTAATCTATACAATTTCAATGTATTCTATAACTTTGAGTCTTAACAACTTAATGTCCCACTAGATGCTACGTATCGAGTCTGTAAGAAGACCTTAAACCTCGTCCTATAATGTTGATATTAGAAATCATATCTCGAGGAAGCATGCTACGGATCCGAGAATAAGAAGAAACCTAAAGTAATATATAAGGAACATGAGGAAGAGTTTACCATTCTCCGATCGATCATGGAACAACCATCTGCACAAAGCAAAGTAGGGAAAGTATCAAAACCCTCAGAGAGACACAAAGAGAGAATGAGCTTCATTCCCCTCTGACACTCGGGTCTCTCGGCTAGAGAATGGTCTCCTGTAGATTTGGTATAAGCTCGGAGGAGAATAATCCACCAGAAGCCTGAATCGACTGGAGCCACTCTCCCGATGGCGCTCTCTCCAAAATCAGCAATGATTGTCTCTGTCTTCTTAATAGGATTATGGAGAACTTTAAAGCTCGCTGGCATTACGCCGTCACCAAGCTTGAACCTGTCGATCTTTTTGTCTTGTCCCTGGATATGGAGCGTCTTCAGGAGAAAGTTCTTCACAATGTCGGGCTCTCCGTTCATCAGAAATGCCAGAGCACTCGGTACAAAATCTCGCACAAATACCTTACATACAAACAACAATATTCTGTTAATTAGTATTTCAAAAACAAACTAGGAAAATAGACAAGACACAGAACCATACCTGATCATAGTTCAAAACTTCCTCAGAAGAATGGTCATAGGCGGCGATGGTTCCAACTGGTTGTCCCCGGAAGTAGACCTGTGACCGGTAGAGAGCCTCCCAAGCTTCTGTGACCATTGGGTGAGGGTTGAACGAGTCTCCTATGGAGAAAACTGGAGTATCCCAACCAGACCTACCGTCCAGTGATTGTGCACTCTCATACATGCTTAACTCGTTCAAAGATTTCTCATCGTATGAAGTTTTCCGTTCGAGTTTCAGTCTTGGCCGATCAGGAAGCAGAGCCAATAGGTCTTCATCGTCCATGTTGGATATTGAGCATAGCGAGTTCACTGCTCGGATTCCTTCCCTTCCCTTTTTATCCATGTTCGTTGATAGCGAGCTCATCGAATTCACCGCTCGTAATACATCTCTTTTTTTTGTTCTGTCCATGGATGTGTTTGTTCAACAAAACTCCTTTATTGCTACACCAAAAATGCCAAACTCTTGAGATATGTAACAACTAAGAACTTCTGTGACCAGAAATCTTAGGATTGGTTTTACTTAGAGATGAATAGGATGTAATAGAGAACTAGCCAAAATTTCATACTATGATATCGAATCCAGACAGCATGGGGATAAGAAAAATGTCGCTAGAGGAGAAGAGAGATCAGTACATTAATATTTTCAAGATAAGTATCTCACCATTTGTAATCTTTAGAATTTATGTCTTATTTCTTACCTTTCTGTATTGGTTGTGTATATCTTTGTAAGTCTAATTTAAAGAAAAAATATTCTGATTAGCTGAGAAAATCTGTAAAGAGGATAATATTATAAGAAAAATTTATGTCATTTGATCTACCAAATGTCTTTATGACATATTTTGTGTCATTTAAAACTCTTGTTTCCATTTGATATATTTGATATTTCACAGTAATAAACTTATTATTTCTACAAAATGATTATTACATTCTACTTCAAACAAAACAATATTACTGTTTTTTATCTTTCTTTTTCATGGTAATACAAAATGCGAAATTAATAGTTTGCATCCAAATGCCCCTCGGATTTCTGGTCACAGTAAAACCAACACAAAAAAATATTTTGTATCCAAATGCCCCAATTAAGTAATTTCATTTTCTCTTTTTTATTCATTTGAAAAAATTTCAATACAATATTTAAAAAGAACTTGAATAAAGCCAACAAATGAGAGCATCAAAAACTTAAATAAAATTTATCTATATGCTCCGTCTAGCTTCGTGTTGCAACCGCTCATGTAACCATGTTGGACCACCTAATGATAGATATGGGTGAAGCCGTCCATCCCTAGTAACACTTCGAGCTATATTGTATGCTATTGTATTAGAACCCCGAGATACAGGTTGAAAAAGCACGTAGTCAAAACCAGCGACCAACGTATGGACTCGACCTATCAGATTTCTATACCTTGGCCATAGATGTGGCTTCATAATAGCCTCCATTGCAACCGAACAATCTGACGCAATGATAACCTCGGCAATATGTAGATCTTTCAAGCTTTGTAAATTCCAAACCACACATCTCAACTCCGCCATGATACAGTAAGGAGCTTTGAGAAAAGCATCCTTCTTGATATAGAACATTACCTTGATTATCTCGAGCTATCCATGCTCCTCTAAAGTGGTTAGACGCATTACTCCAAAATGTATGAATATTACTCTTTATTAACCCCGGGGATGGAGGAGACCAAGCAGCCTCTATCGTATATGGATTAGCCCTCTGCGTGTCATGAGTTACATCACTATGAACCTGAAACCATACTTCTATCTCTTGGAAAAGTTCTTGAACTAGACCAGACGGTTCCCGATAGGTTTGTGCGTATAAAACTTGGTTTTTGTTCTTCCAAATCATCCAAAGCACCCACGGAATAGCTCGACGAGTTGTTCCGGAACCAAAAGATCAGAGATTAAATCCAGAGCAAATTCAATATTATCTTCGAGAGAAGAAGAGAAACCAGAGCTGGGAGCTGGAACATGTGCCAAACATAAAAGCTCCTTGGCTGCATCACACTCATGTGAAATTGTCTCGGACTGGTTATCACAGATACAACATTGAGCATTTACCGGCATTCCTCGAACATTAAGCTGCTCTGCCACCGCTAAACCACCAGATAAAGCTCGCCATAAGAATAATTTAATCTTGGGTTCTGTTTTTAGGTTCCATACTCTGTTTTTAAGGTCATTCACTCGGATCTGAGATGGCGATAACGGGTTATACTCGAAGGGCTTTGATAAGAGCTAATTACCACTTTTCACCGAGTATGAGCCAGTCTTGGTATAAGCCCACACATAGGTATCAGCCTTGTCTACTATCGGTATTTGGCTAATTGGTTCAATATCTTTAGGCAAGAAAATAGACATCAACTTCTCCATATCCCATTCTCCGGGCGGAGTGATTAACGAAGCTACTTTGAGATTCAAATTCACATAACTCTCTTTATTGTAAGGCCTTCGTGGTTGACCATCCATAACCCATTGATCAAGCCATACTTGTGTCTCTGTCCCATTACCAATAGAATGCATTAATCCTTGGCTTAGTAATTCTCTGCCATGCAATATACTTTGCCACCCGTACGAGGGCCTATACCCAACACCGCAACTCAAAAGTCGTGGTTCGCAAAATATCGTCCTTTGTATAATTGTGCCAACAGCGAATTAAGTTCATTTAGCACGCGCCATGCTTGTTTAGCTAGCAAAGCCTTATTAAGGTTTCCCAAGTCTTGAAATCCAAGACCACCTTTTGCTTTGGCTTTACACATATTTTTCCATGAAACTCAATGTATTTTGCATCGCTCCTTTGTAGCATTCCACCAAAAATTTGTCATTGCTCCAGTAATTTTTCGACATTGGTGCTTGGTGAGCTTGAAACAAGACATCGCATAAACTAGAAGTGTCATAGCTACAAATTTAAGCAAAATCTTCTTGCCGCCCAAGGATAATGTCTTAGCATATCAACCTGATAATCTCTTAGTCAATCTCTCCGTAATGAAAGCCAGTAATTGTTGCTTCGACCCACTGAAATTCTTTGGCAATCCTAAATACATACAATGACCACCCTCTGTCTGAATACCTAAGAGACTCATCATCAGAACTCGCATATGAGGATCAATATCCGCTCCAAATGGTATAGCAGACTTCTGAAAATTTATTATCTGTCCCGAGGCCTCACCATATAATTGCAAACAACGCAAAAATTCTGAACATTCTGGCAGTGTAGCTTTGATAACAAAGAAACTATCGTCCGCAAACAGCAAATGTTGAATAGATGGACACTTCTTTGTAAGGCATAAACATGAACCAAAGCCTCCACACACAAAATAAAGAGAAAAGGTGACAAGGGATCCCCTTGTCGAAGACCTCTACCCGGAATAATATTACCATATGATATCCCATTCAAGATGACTGAGGAAGAGACTGATTGAATGCAAAACATCATTCATTCAATCCACTTTGAGTCAAAACCCATGCGTCCCAGCAAAACCTCCAAAAATGACCACTCAACTCGATCACAATCCTTAGACATATCTGTTTTAATTCTTAAGAAGTCTTCCCGGTAGCTAGGGTTCGTTCGAAGCCCATGTGTCAACTCATGTGCAATGAACAAATTATCTGAAATAAGACGACCTTCCACAAAGGCTCCTTGAGTGTTGGACACAAGCGTTGGCAACACTTTTTTAAATCTAGAACATAGAATCTTCGAGACTATCTTATAACTCACTGAACACAAACTTATGGGTCTTAAATCCTTCATCTGCGTTGTGTGGGCAAGAATTCACACACAACCAAAAACTTGTCTAACAGATCTTTTAAGGGATCATTGACTCTCTAGTGTGAACCGCTCAAAAAGTAAAAAGAAAGACAAAGAACAAGAGAAGAAAGGTGGGGTCGTTTTATTGATCGTAAAGATAATTCTCGAATACAAGCTGTTAAGACTTATGCTATTCGAGAAAGAAGAAGATGATCTAAGACCTACGACCTTAGATCATATATATACTCTAACAAAACCACCTTGGGGCCCAAGCTCTTTCGTGGGCCACCTTCCATTTCCTGAAGATTTGCTTCCATTCTTCCAGCAGTCTTCTGGATAGTTTCCTTTCTCCTTAGATACTCTGATGATTCTATTCTCGAACCTTCTTGCTTGACGGCGATCGGAACAGACCTTAGGGCTTTATCTTAATGAAAGATGGAAATGAGCCCACGGAACTAAGCTGGGCTATTTGGCTAGTTATAAGTGTTTCTGGGCCCACAAGATTGTTAAGATAATCTCGTGAGTCGTATATGTTCTGATGATCACCTCATTAAAAACCTTGGCAAAGAAAACCACATGGGAAAAACCTTACAAAGGGAAAAAGAGTGTGATCACGATGATCGTCTGACGAAATGTTCATCGTGGGTCCCTAGTTTGCGATGAAACTAAGCCATGTGCAAGGATCCACGGGATGCGATGTTGCTAGGTGAGCAAGTTGGCTCGCGGACTGGGATGTGAACAATCTTGCGGGCCATACTTGACACTTAGCTCGCGGATTGAAATGTGAGAAATGTCGTGGGCCATGCCTGAGATTTAGCCCGCGGACATTGAAGAGAGACTTGTCTCGCGGGCCACGGTAAGTACGTAGCCCGCGGACAATGACATCGAGCTCACCCTGCGGGCTATCTCGAGCATGAGTATAACACGCGAGCTACGCTATTAGGCTCATCCCGTGGGCCATAGTGTTGACGTAGATCATGGGTAAAGGCCGTGGTCTCGTCCCGCGGGCCATGGTCCAGACTTGGCCTACGGACGATTGTCTCGATGCCTCTGTTCGATCATTTGCTGGTCCATTTCATGTTCGGACGTTCAATTGATCATAGGGAGATCGAATTGGTTTGTCTAAGAAGGTTCGGGACCCGCAATGAGACTTAGCTAGAACATTGCTTGATGAAGTTTATACAGGGACCCACCGATCAAATGTCCATAGAACAGGCTTGATGGTTTATCGTATGAGTTTGTAAAGGGTTTGGCCTACGAAACAAGCCAAGGGACATGTCCCACAAGCCAGATGCCTTGCATGACCCGCAAGATAGTTTATGTCCGTAGTCCGCGGGCCATGTCGATTACGTAGCCCGCGGGACGTTAGTATGAGCTTGTCCGCGGGCCATGTTCGTTACTTGGCTCGCGGGGTAAGTCTAAGAGCTTTCTCCGCGGGACAAACTTGGTCCATGTCTTGTTGTGTGCCTTGTTGATCGTGGGATCTTCGGTAGTCCATACTTGATTATATTGTTACCAATCGATAGTCTATGACTGTAATGCTCGATGGTGTAGACACATGACCGGCTTGTGGGCCGTAGTAGTGTTTTGTGGCAAACATTTAGCCGTTTTATGCTATCAATCTTCGGGGGTGGAATCCGACCCCCACATGCGTGGGGTTCGATTTCTTTGGTAATAAACATATCTGAGTGTAGTTCCAATCGAGAGGGAAAGAACCTGTGTCGGAAAACCTTTTCACTTCACTCGTTACTTGTGGTCCAATCACTGACCAAGAGCTTTGAGAAAATGCAGCTGACATTCCGTCGTGTCCCATAGCACTATCTGACTTAATACCTTTAACCGCTTGTCTGATTTCAAAACTCGTTACTGGCTTAATGAGCTCACGATTCATTTGTGGAGTGACTCTCTGTTCAAAACCATCGAGAAGCTCTCCAGCCAGTAAAGATTTGGCCAGGGTAAACATTTGCTGAATATATTCAACCGCAATTCTGCCCTTTCTTGTTTCATTGTATATCTCTGTACCATCAGCATATATCCATAAGTGAGAACACCTTATTCCACTAACGACGTGCTTTATCCTTACTATGGAAAAACTTTGTGTTCTTATCACCCTCCCTAAGCCAAGTTTTCTTGCTTCTTTGTCTCCAATATTTTTCTTCTTCAAGATTGGCCACCGATAATTCCTCACAACTTCGATTGGCAACCTCCTCATTAGGAACAATTTTTTGTAACTCAGCTTCCAAAACAGATTGTAATTGAGTGATGCGTGTTCTTGCATTAGATACAATTGTCTTTTTTCCATTCATAAAGTTCTCTTCGACAATCAACGATGCGATCGGTCACTGAAGCTACTGCTGTTCCTTGCTTCTTATTCCATCCCCAACAAACTGCATCCTTAAGTCCAGGTTTATTAAGCCAACGAACATCAAAGCTAAATTTCCCTCGATAGCTTGTAACTTCAGCTCCTAAGCTCATCATCATAGGCCTATGATCAGATTCTCGTCTTTTAAGATATGTCATATGAGACTTCGTAAACATATCAAACCAAGCAATATTACCAAACCCCTTGTCCAATTGGCATTGAGTCCACACATTATTACGAGAGGCTGCCGATGAAAATTTGTGACCTCTACATGCAAATTCTTGAAGCCTGCATTCACGCACCATTTCACGAAATGGGAAAAAGTAACTTCATCTCGAGATGGACCTCCTAGCTTGTCCTCATTACTCATCAACTCATTAAAATCTCCTAGCAAAAACTATGCCTCCTCACGGTCTTGACTTAAATCTATTAAATTATTCTACACAACACTTCTCAACTGACGAACTTGATCGCCATAAACAAAAGTAGTGAAATAAGACATTGTAGTTCGTCTTCACCCTTACATCTATCCACCGCGCATTAAAACTTAATACTTCCACTTCATGGGTATCCTTCCAAAACAACGCAAGACCTCCACTAAGCCCCAATGGATCAACCAAATGTACATGGCTAAAACCCAGAGATCTTTGTTGATCTAACATATAAGCACTAGAGTTTTTAGTCTCTAGGAGAAACACAAAGTCCGGTAAGTGTTTATCACACACTTCCTTTAGACGTCGAACTGTCCGAGCGTTTCCCAAACCCTGACAGTTCCAACCGAGCGTACTCATTGAGGATTGGATGGCTTCTGGATAACCATCAAACCCATATCAAGTTTAGCCATCTTTGTCAACTTTCCATCCGTCTCTTCCAATTTTCTTTTACTCCCCAAACCCTCATCCTTACCATCAATGTATGAGGCCTTCATATCTCTTCCTCGTAACTGATACGTTCACTTTCATTTTGATATTTTCTTTCCTGTCGAAACCTGAGCCACAGGGATCGTAAAATTACTCTGCTCCAATTCTTTTGTTACTGAATCATACTGCGACACTATATCACTCCTGCTCCCGTTACATTCCTTATTAACCATCTATTGATCCTTCAATATCACAACCCTATCATTCCTTTCGGGAATTGCATCCTGACATCAACCATTATCCTCTGTCCCCGGGACAGAGCTCTTCAATAAAATCGTTGGCCTCTTGGTAAGATCAGCTGTAACTTCATCTTGGAGTTGCTGGATTCGAAAAGCTCTTTCACGAATTTCCTCCTCATTAATATTCTCTGTTTCCATGAAAGCTATATCGGTTTGTGCTGTCATTTGAGTGCTTACCTCACATGTCCTTTCTGTCAAAAGTAGCCTCATCACCTCAGGGTTGATTCTCGGTCTCTCTCTCAAAGTCACAGGCGTACTTGCCATGTTTTCTCTTTGACCCTCAGATTCCTCATCTTCCAAACATGGTGAATTCTTAATGGAGCACATAGATTTATTGTGCATCAACCTCTGACATTCAAAACAACGCTTGCGCATGTCTTCAAAATCATAAAATATATTAACTACTTCACCCTCTGGGAATGTCACCTCACGACGCACCGGCCTTGCAACATAAAACATAACCTTAGCTCGCACAAATTCTTGCAACTGTGACTTTGATTGATCAAAATCCACCTTCCTCACTTCCCCCAACACACTAGCCACAAACCTAATTGCAGGTTTCGTATGATAGTTCACCGGGATATTTCTGATTTGGACCCAAACATGCAACATCGTCAAGTAGTTCTCCGGGAACGGATCAACCCATCGATCCAAGATCATTGACCAGTCATTATAGTTTTGTACACCCTTGTTCAAAACCTCCTGCAAATCTTCCTCATACTTAAAGATAAATTGGAAACGGTCTCTAGACAAAGCAACACCTCTAACTCGATTTAGAACCCCCCCCACTTCCTCGGCTCATCGAGTAACATGCTAGATATCTTTTGCTTATCAGGATTAAGAAATCGTCCCATAACACTTAGCTTATTTGTCCCCGTGGATTTGAACATGGATAAATTAGGCATCACCACAGGAACTGAATCATCATCATCAATAGACAAGGTCTGCAGAATCCTCTCTAGAGATTGGTCTGTTTTCAACTCTGAAGACATCGTTCCATTAACTTGAAAATCAAGCAAGACAAACCCTAACCTTGTCGAACACCTATGTAAATCAGCTCGTAGAAAATCCTAAAAAAATCTCCATGCCAACACAGTCTCGCCTATCTCGTATATGAAGCATTATGGTCGTCAGAAAGCTCGTAACAAACTCAAATCCGTAACCCTCTCAGTACCGTCAGTGGCAAGGAATCACCGTCACGATCACCCTAAGCAAAAAGAAGGAAACCCTCCAGATGTAATTAAAATGGAGTTTATCATTATTATTTTTAAAAAAATCATTTGCCATCAAACAATATAGAAAAAAAAACAAAAAAATTGTTGATTTCATCTAAATAAATAGGGTGACGTCTCTTTCTTGTAAGATTTTGGATCTCAACCTATATGTTCATCGTGTATCACTTTCACTTAATCATGTAATTCCGTCAATGTTTTCCACTTCGGTGTCTTTCCAGTTTCCGTATGTGAGTTGTGTACATCGAATTAACGATAAAAAATGTTAGAGGGGTTATTGGGAGAAGGATTTTAAAAGAGTTTGTTAATTCTAAGAGTTTAGAGATTGTTAAATGTGCAAAGAGTTTTGATGAGTTTGTAAAGGGTTTTGTGAAGTTTGTAGAGAGTTGTGCGTATTCCAAGAACTCTCTTTTTAAAGATTTTAAGAATCTCATGTATATTCTTAAGATTTTGAAAGTCACGTTCAATGAATCAAAATGAAAAGAATCACCATACCAATACCACTAGAATTTGATAGAATTGTAAAATCTTTAAGTACCCAACTTATAAATCATCACACCAATAACATAGGATTTTAATGGAGTTGTAAAATCATAACACCAATAACACAAGAATTGCAAAATCATCACACCAGTAACAAAAGATTTATAAAGATTATAAGATTCCATCACCAAAAAACCATGGATTCTTGAAATTCTGAAAATCTTTAAGATCCAAGCTACCAATAAGCCCCCTTATTGATCTTGTTTTGACGTGTATTTGATACAGATGATCTTCCGCACACCAGGGTGGAGAGAATACATTCTATATCAAAGTTAGGGGAATTTATAAATCCAAACGAAATAGCAGACAATTTGTTTCTCATAAAAAGATACAGTCGTTGTAAAAAATCTTTAATTGTGTGACATTATACTCTAATTTAAGATTTATAAACCCAAATTAAAAATTATACAGTCTGATTTCCATAACCAATATTTTAGTTACTTACAAAAAATTTCATACGATAACACTATACCCTAATTGAATAGTATACAACCTGCTTCTCATAAAACGTGGTCGATGTAGAAATCTTTTAATTGCATGACATTATAACCTATATTGATATTTATAAACTCATAAATATACAATATGCTCCCCAAGAGTTTTTATTTATTTTTATAAATAATTAAAATTTATATATATCCCTCTATCTATTATTTCAGAATTCACTTTATTAAAAAAATCCTATGTGGACCAATAGATTTCATCTACTTATGACATGAAAGTCTCTAAGAAATACATGATTATACAGCCAGCATTAATTAGAACGTAATCTCGATCTTGAAAACTTTTCTTTGAGGATATATTCATTCTTTGAGGAATTCGACATATGCTTTATGTTACTGATTCGGGTTTTGATTTCGATTCCAATATAATGGTCGTAAGGTTCTCATCATAGCTCTCTTTCGAATTTTGTAAAATCATCTTATAGAACGAATTCTCTATTCAACCTCCGTTACAATTTCGTTTTAGGGATACAAGCTTACAAATGCACACACACAGATTCCAACGCTAAAACGCATGGTTCTTTTGTTCAAAGGCTTTCGTTGATGATTTTCGCAAATCGATGTATGTATCATGACCAAAAATCAAAGGATCAAGCCTCCATAATCGCACAATCAGAACATCGAAATCCAAATAAAACCGGATTAAGGGAAAGAATATTAAACCGTGTGGTTTTTTTATTTCCCGGTTATAATGAAAGAACATTAGACCGTGTGGTGGTATTTTTTTTATTTCCCGGTTATAGTTTGCACCAAACGATTTATGTATCATGAGCAACAACCAATGTGTACAATCATCCATGTTGGTTTAATGTTCAACATCGAATTCCAAAGTCTATGAGGTTAAGGGAAAGTACATTAAACCGAGTGGTTATTTTGTTATGATCTTCCGGTTAGACAAGTAAATCTATAATGATAAAGTATTTGATTTTATGAATATTGTGACATTAAGGAGAGGATCAGAACGGATATTAATTTGCCTATATTTAAGGTCACCAGTTACTAATTTAAATATTTTCGAGAAGATTATGTTATTTGTATGCCCTCATCTCACTCCTATATATATAAAGCCATTCAACATTTTAGCAGTCTCATCCCTACGTCATCATGGTTCAATCAAACGATTATGACGGGAAATACGTTTTCGCACTTGATATCGATGATTTTCAGCGTGTTGATTCTACTGATTCAAATGAGGTGGAAAAGCCCAATTTTGTCCGTACCTACACTCGTGATCCCCGTGCAGCAAATCGGTACTTTTTTGTGACATATAATCATTTATATGGTACGATAGTTTAACAACTTCGTTTTACTCCTTTTTATAGTGACGTACGAAGGGAAAACGTTTCAATTCATGACTTCTATGCTTACCTTATGATGGAAAGACTATAGCAATACCAGATGATGGAAAGAAGCCGTTTGAAGAGATGGTTACAGAAGACTAAATTCGAATGTATGTTTCATCGCTCCATTTATGTGAAGGTTCCTCAAACATACAAACGGGATTCACATAACAGGAAATGAATTCTATTAGCTACCTCCTTTGGCCCAAGTTTGAAGCTACTTTGAAGCCCATGGAGTCCAAGAATAAAATCTATCGTCGTCTTAGTTTCTGTTTTAATTGTTCCCTACTCTTCATGTCTCTTTAATTGTCTTCTATAAGAGTATTTCTTTTAATAATCAATGGACTATTTTTTTATGCATCAGATTCATATTATTACGTGACCAAATTTTAAAAATTCAAATACAAATGACAAAAAAAAATTAAACCAATATTTACAAGTTAACCAGACATAAAAAAGCAGGAAAAAAATAAATCAAAAACTTTACTTGCATCATTTACAAAAAAAAAAAAAAACTAATCATTTAAAATTTCAGAAAATTTAACAAATGTTAAGATATAATCCTTTTTTCATTAACGTAAAAAGTATATAAGATATGTATCAATTTTGTTACTATCCCACAAAAGATAATTGAATGGGAAAATCATTTTTACACATATATCGAATCCACATATTATACGTATCTTATGGATTGTTCACATCTTTTTTATATCCACATATATCGAATCTTAATCTTCCTTGATATTAAATAAAAATAACAAACATGAATATTATATCAACACCCATATCAATAAGGGAACATAATATGACGAGAAAAAAATATACTGTGTGTAACAAGAAAACTATATTGACAATATATAATATGGTTTAGAATCTCCTATTCTTCAGCACTCAATTCGTTTCTCTGCATGTATGCTCTAGGTTTGTGTTTACTCCATTTTCATTCAACTATCTGTCATTTGTATATTCATCTCCATGGTTAAGATTTCGTTCTATTCGTTTTGCCTTTGTGCAGGTTACAAAGTCATTGGTCATTTTGACCTACATAAAGTTGTTTACAATGAAACTCCATCCTCATGAATGAAGACATCAATCGTGGGGAACAAAAGAGTCTTCGTTCCAGCGAACATTAACAATGAAGCAAACCTTATACATGCCTCATATCTTGATGGAATGGCTATTAGGATGCATTTTGGAGATCCTGACTTCATGCTAACCATCGCTTTCAATACTTCATGGCCAGAGATTACGAGATATATTTCAGAGAATAATATGGTACTCAATCATGCCCCTGATTTAATATGTAGGGTTTCCAAGGGTAAACTCGATTCTATTGTTAGAGATCTAATCGGCGACTCGATATTGGGACACGTTAATGCAGGTATGATCAAATTCATATTATGTGACAGTTTTGCGAAAGAAAATCTCTTTCGATTAACCACTCACTTTTGTTAAATTATACAGTAACTTGGGAAGTTCAATTTGATAATAACGGAGTACCTCATGCATACATGTTGGTTTATATAAATGGACATTCGATACTGGAGACACAACAGTCGATCTAAAGTCTCATATGTAATGATTTACCAGATCAGTATGTTGAACATGATTTATATAATGTCGTGAAAGAATACATGATCTTTGGTGGGGATGTAGTACATTTTAACAAGAGGCTACTCATACGATATCAAACTTATCTGAGTTTGGATTGGTGTAAAATGACTCACTCCGAGTGGAACAAGTTCATGACTATTCCTCGTTCATGCTCGAGGTATGATTTTTAAAATCTTTCAAACAATGTTATCTAAATTCATCTATTAATTACAACGTGTTATTATGCAGAGAGATATCTACACCTCAGCTCGTATGGATTCGTCTTCAGTACCCTCTTGGTTTGCCAAAACACGCTTTGAAGTTGAAAGTAGGGGCTCATGTGATGTGTCTTCGAAACATTGATCCAAAGGGTGGATTATGTAATGGAACA
This sequence comes from Aurinia saxatilis, assembly GCA_900406295.1. Taxonomy (NCBI): domain Eukaryota; kingdom Viridiplantae; phylum Streptophyta; class Magnoliopsida; order Brassicales; family Brassicaceae; genus Aurinia; species Aurinia saxatilis. The sequence goes on from OVAP01003315.1 coordinate 15,018, forward strand.
AGGCTGATTATTACTATGACACAATGTCACGTTATCGAAGGTATCATATTAACTGAAAGCAATAAAATGTGCGGGCAAAAGGTTCTAATACCTAGGATGTATTTAAATCCACCAGACGCAAGGTTCCCTTTTAGAATGCATTGAAGGCAGTTCCCTGTAGCGTTAGCATTCGCAATGACCATCAACAAAATTCAAGGTCAGTCATTAGAAAATGTTGGAATATATCTTCCGAGGTCAATGTTCTCTCATGGACAGCTTTATGTAGCATTATCGATAGTGAAGTCTAGAACAAGACTTAAAGTTCTCATCGTCGACGATAAGAAAGAAGCACGGACAGCGACGACAAATGTAGTCTACACTGAGGTTTTCTAAAATTTGAGTTAAGCACTTCAATTTATCTCATACATTTTATTTTATTTCCTTCTACGGTACTTAAAAAACAATATGAATCTTTTTTTTTTTTTTGTCAAATGTAACTTTACACAATCATAATAAAACAAATATTGTGTCATGTTTCACTGTCCGCGTAGGGCGCGTACCAATCACCTAGTATATATATATTATCTTAATTTTGGATTTATAAACTCAAATAGAATAATATAGAATATGCATTTTAAGAAAATATGGTTGTGAAAAAAAATCTTTAATTATATAACATTATACCCTAATATGAAATTTATAAACTCAAACCGGAATATATGCAGTTTGCTTTTCATAAAATTGTGTTCATCTTCCCAAGTAACACAAAATTCTCTAGACGTAGACTATTTAAATGAACCCAAACAATGTTTTTGTGCCGAAATCGCCACAATAATTAATCAAGTTTCCACTCTAATTATTCAAAGACGGCTCTTAACTTTATTGTCCCAATTTAACTCATCTGACCGTGCAAACCGTATAGAAATCAGAGAAAATCTAACTCAAATTTAATAATAATAATTAAAAGAAGTTGGAGAATTTAGAATAATCTCAAATCATTTGAGGACGTTTTATATGGAAGATTATCCGGTAAGGGACTATATATTATGTGTATCCTTTGTATTTTATGTTTGTTTTTGTATAATGACATATATCCTCTTTTTGATCATTCACAAAAACAAAAATAGAACTATAATTATAATCTAATCGAAGTGTAACAGAGGATAAAACCAAAAAAATATTCAATCACAAAATACGCACGAGGAACAAAATCATTGTATACTTATGAAAATTATAACAATTTTCTGGTTAACCTAAGCCTAAAATTCATTCATTGTGACATCGAAAAACAAAATTAAGTATATATAAGATAGATAGATAGACACATGTTCACCATCATCAAAAACGAAAAATTATCAATTAAAAAAATAAAGAAGAAGTGAGAGAGTCACTACAAGAAAACACATAGATTGCGACGGAAATTTGCAACGGAAATCAGTCGTCGCAAATTTGCGGCAGCATTACGACGCGTTTGCTAGATAAGAGAAACATTGTCGCAACGTCGTCGCAAATTAGCGAGAAAAACTTTCGAAGCAATCGCGTCGCAAAGTTGCGTCGCATTTGCGAGAGATTTGCTGGAAACTCAGAATCCGTCGAAATATTGCCGCAAATTTGCGACGAATTTGCGTGGAAAAGACAATTTAACTCATTTGCCTCACATTTGCGACGTATTAGCGAGGCACCGACATTCCGTCGCAAGTGCATAGCAAATTTGCGGGGCATTTGTGTGGAATGTTAGGTACACTATTAAGTTAGTAGAGAAACGTTTTAATTCTGTGGTGTAAATTGGTTTGCGTCGCAAATCCATCGCAAAGTTGTCGCAAATGCGTAGCAAATTCAACGCAACTGCGTAGCAGGGAATTCAGAAATCCTATTAATAGAGGGTTGAGAGAGTGAAGTGAAAATGAGATAAATTTTTTTTTAAAAAACGTGTGGAGAGAAAAAAAAAAGTTTTTTTTGTTAAATAGTGAAAG
>OVAP01003316.1:0-16968 GCA_900406295.1 Aurinia saxatilis
ATATATATATATATATATATATATATATATATATATATATATACACATATTTTAGAGGAAGAATACATATATTTTTTAAAAGCACAGATATTTTAAATTGTATACAAAAATTCACTACAAATTATGGTAGTAGACTATGACTTAGCTTAATATTAATACTGTGTTTTAGTACTATCACTATATCACTGTCCGAATTCATATTCAGTTCAAGTAATGAATATTATTGACAAAAAAAGAAGATATGGTAGTATGATCGAGGATCCATTTGGAGTATTCCTTTTGTGACTTAATCATATAGGTCATGAGAATCATGGGATTACTCTGTTTATATATATATATATATATATATATATATATATTTTAGAGGAAGAATACATATATTTTTTAAAAGCACAGATATTTTAATTGTATACAAAAATTCACTACAAATTATGGTAGTAGACTATGACTTAGCTTAATATTAATACTGTGTTTTAGTACTATCACTGTATCACTGACTGTCCGACTTCATATTCAGTTCAAGTAATGAATATTATTGACAAAAAAAGAAGATATGGTAGTATGATCGATGATCCATTTGGAGTCTTTCTTTTGTGACTTAATCATATAGGTCATGAGAATCATGGGATTACTCTGTTTATATAAGAAATAAAAAACTCTTTTTTTTTTTGCCGAAAACGAATTCAAAATCAAGTCAGATGTTTTTTGGATAATTCTCAAAAGGAGAGTATTCTTTTAAAGCATTCCCACCCATAGTATCACACGCAAACAAAAGAAAGGTCAATAAAATAGTTCGTAAATGTGAATATGTATATGTGTCTCTATGAGCTCCCAACTACACACCACAATAGCATTTAATACACATCACACACCTCGAAGTCATCTTTGCTTTTAAATACTATCAAGATCCCCCAACAAACCAAATCATCATCATCATCAAAACAAAGAAGGAAAAAAAAAAACTCCGATCCATAACAATGAAGGGTCTTGATCTCCACATCTTTCTAGTCATCTTCACGGTTGTTGCCTCCATCTCCGCTGTTACTCCGGCTGCTCCAGCTGTCGGAGGAGCTTTGGCTGAAGAATGTACTAAAGTTTTGGAAAAAGTGACCATGTGTTTGGATTTCGCTACCGGGAAGGCACCAAAACCGTCTAAGCAGTGTTGTGACATGATTGAAGAAACAAAAGAGAAAGAACCAAAGTGTTTGTGTTTTGTTATACAACAAGCTAAATCAGGAGGACAAGCTTTGAAGGATCTTGGTGTTCAAGAAGACAAACTCGTTCAACTTCCAACTTCTTGTCAGATCCATAACGCTAGCATCTCCTATTGTCCAAGTATGTTCTCGCAATTTTTTTTTACTCTTTTACTTGTTTTAACTTTGTTATGAGTGAGGCTAGTTCTAGAAATACATGTTAGGTTTGGATGATTATAGAATGATCAATAAAGGGTATAGGTCACAAAAAAAGAAAAAGAAATAATGAACAATTAATAATGATTATTTTTAGTCAAAAACTATCTATAAAATGTATAGTCTTTGAGGCTAACAGCTACGTATCCTTTCTGAAATTAAGGAAAACAATAGTATAGTACTCATAATGAATCACATTTTTGGCTATATATAATTAAGTGTAGCTAATAGTGCGTGTCACAAAACTTGCTTAATTCATGTAAGTTTTAATATTCCAAGGTGATTGATTCTCGTTAATGAGTTTTCTAATTAATTTTTTAAATTACAAATGTTTTAAATACAGTAGTTTAGTTATTTTGGTATGCAAAAAACTGGAGAAGCAGAAACTAACCAGCAACCACTATTATTATTAGCCAACCATGCATACTTTAATGTGACAGGTGCATCGATTTGCACCTCTATTTACAGAGAAGCGCATTGAATTCTGTAACTCTTGCTGGTCCCTTATTTATTTACACTTTACTCTTACAATAATGATTCTCTTCAATGCTCTAAGATATAACACATTAAGCTCTACAAGAAAATAAATTTCAGTTTCACAACTCAATGATGATGTGAGTAATGTAACAATATTGTATAAGTGATGCTATCTATGTTAAATTGTGAACAGAGCTTCTTGGATTATCACCGAGCTCACCAGACGCAGCCGTATTCACAGGCAATGCCACATCATCAACAACCGCTGCACCAGCAGGAAAGTCTCCAGTGACTCCAGCCACGTCCACGGACAAGGCTGGAGCACCTTCCGCGAGGAGTAGTCGTGCCATGGTGGCTCTAGCCGTTGCTTTGATTACAGTCTCCTTTCTCTCCACCTTTCCTAGGATGAGTTTGAACTAGACATTAGGGGACGTAATCTTTATTAATCATGTGGTCTTAGTGCTTTTGTTGTCCCTTTTGTTTCTAAATTTTTTAAAATTATCTTTTTAAGTGTGTTAATTTCTTGGTTCGGACAATATTACAACTGTTGTAATGAGTGAACTTTCCTAGTTATTTTCGAATCTCTTTCTTATGCAAGTAACTTTCTATTTAGGATTAGGCAACCCACCAAATATTTAGAATATATAGCGACCAAGCGAGTTTTATATCTTTCGAAGTGTAGTTCTCCTTTAGAGTCTCATAACATCGAGGTAAGCTTTTCCATTGAGCTCACGGGAGAACAAGCCCTTGAAAAACTCTTCAATGGTTACACTTCTAAAATGTACAGCCTTTTGCCTTTCCACAAGACTTCTCAGCGGACTGATTTTGTTACCCATTCCCACATTGTGAAATGCCGCCATGGAAAGCCTTTCTTTCTCCGAGTTTATAATTGCGCGGTGCTCTATACTACGGTATGTCCCATTCGTTATGATCTACATCGAATAATTACCAATACCATCACACACACATATATATATATATATATATATATATCAGAAACCATATAATATATGATACCTCTCGTTCATGTAACTTACCTCTAAGACGTCTCCAATATTGACAACCAATGCATTTGGGAGAGGTTTGACAGAGACCCACTTGCCATTTTTCTTGATTTGGAGACCTTCTACTTCATTAACCTGCATTAGTATGGTGAGTCCTGTAGCATCAGAATGCGGAGTTAGACCAATAACTTGATCGGGCTCTGGACAAGGAGGGTAGTAATTCATCCTTATTCTCTGTCCTAACTCATCATCAAAAATCTTTTCCATTTCTTCAGGTTCGATCTTCAAGGCTATCGCCATTTTCGAAAATAAGATCTTAGCTATGCTTTTCACTCGAGCCGAATACGTGTCTAGTGTATCTCTGAAGAAAGGTAACCAAATTTTCACACAGAGTAGACTTTTTGAGTTTGTAAGATTGATTTATACATAGTTGAAGCAAACCTTAGAGGAAGAGGTAACTTGGGAAACAAGTGAGGCTTGCGTATTCGAACAGGTTGCATTGCAATGAAGAACGAGTCTGCCCAATCGAGTTTCTGCTCTTCTGAAACCACAAAAGCTTGTCCAAACCCTTCAATCTCACCAGGTTGTTGCCAAAGCTTCTTCTTCTCTTCCATAGGAAGGTTGAAGAAATCTTGAATCTCCAACTTGATTTTGTCCAAGAAGGCTGACTCTATTCCATGGTTTAAAACCTGGAGATAATCATCAAGACATGCGACAATGATATGGTGTTTAGTTGTGTAAAAAACAGTGTTCTACTCGGTTGACTTTTGAGACTTGCCTGAAAAAATCCCCATTCTTTGCAAGCCAAGTCGAGCTTGTCAATCTCTGAATCCATAGAGGTGGAAGAACACAAACGATTCATGTCAATGACTGGGATCTCGTTTCCTAGACCAGAATCACCAGCAATCTCAGCTTTGTCTATATCAGACCGTACATACCTCGGAGGAACTGTCTTAATCATCTTCACCTTTACCATTTCTTGAACAGAAGGGACTATAATTGAGCTATACTGGCTTGCTCTCTTGGTCTCCATGGCCGCTTCTTATTGAAAGGAGAACTGATTTGTGGGAGACTATTGTTTTTTTCTGAAGAGCATATCATGGATAACTACAAAGACTATAATGATTAAAAAGAAAGATTAAAATATGTGTCAGACTCGTGACTTTTGTATTGTTCTTTCTAATGACCAATTTTGTAAATCAACTTGGTCAAAATCCAGGACATGTCGATACATACTAGCTAGTCTAAATTCACATTTTTAGAGCCTCGAGTTTAATCTTACAGCCTATGCTACTTAAGTCTGAGGGTCAGTAGTACAAAATCAAGCATAAGACCCATATAAATCCTCGATCCGAATCCCAAAAGAGAAGAGAGTTTTCTTTTTAACTAAACGGGTTTGTGTTGCAAGGCCAAAGCCTCTGCAAAGTTCTTGGACATTTCCATTATGTAGTCGTCGTGGAGAGAATTTGTTGGATGTGTTGGAAGAGAGGTTTCAGAGGCTACAAGAGCTTCAAGAAGAGCACGTTGTCTGGCTTTCTTGTCTTGAATCGCTTTCTGGCGCTCTTCGTAGAAGCTAAAATCATCAAGGATCGAAGAATGCATCTCACAGCTCTTGAATATATTTAACATCTCCATACCTTTTTCCAGTCCCACCTGCAGTTACAAAGACAGATAATATCTGAGCATCTAATACTTTGAAATCTCAAAACGTACTGGAAGTAAACCCATAATTTGAAAACTATGCTTGTGCTCAGATTACAGATATGTCTCAATAGTTCACATATTTTAACTACATCAGCTCAGGTATACACGAAGAGTGGAGATATAACTGCCCTAGTATATAAGTAAACGAAATGATCCAAGATCTAAAGTAAGCGTCAATCTCCTGGTGTGTGACAGCAAAATTTCATTATAAAAGCATTTTAGGGATAATACAACTCACAAAGTCACAATGCTCATATCTATATGCATGAATCATGAAGACAAGAATTTTTTTACCTCTTGGGTGTCTCTACTGTTAGTGACAGGCTTATTGTCATTGTTTTCAAGTATAATGTGACGAAAGCGACTGTTGGGAACATCTTTGACAATAAGCCATTTGACTGGGAAGTGGCCTGACCATCTATCCTGTTGCCAGTACTCTACACTCGTGTTGAAGTCAACCGGTCCAACCATCTCGGCCACCCCACAAAACTGGGCACTAGCATTCACCTGAAAATTAAGCATGTTTAAGCCTTTCTTTTAACTAAGATCAAAAGCTAAAGCGATACAAATCAAACATAATCTGTAACATCTCAGTGATTGAGGTAAAAATACACAGATATAGCCTGAGATGGATTGCTGTGGTAACGGTCTAAACATCTTCCAAGGAAATTCACCATCACAACATTCACAGCTTTCAAGCAACTTTTAATTTGTGATGAAGAAAAGTAAGGTGATTTACCGAAAACAGAAGAAAGACTGGACATGCCACTTCTTTCTTCTTTGCTTCTCGGTAGGCAGCATCTAACTTTTTGTTTCCATTTTTGGTGCTTGCCCAAACACTATATTTTATGCTCTTGTGAACATTATCCTCGCTATATGACTTAATAACGAAGAACTTTGCATCCCTGAACTGGGAGAGCAAATCTTGTGGACCAAAACGATCATAAGTCATCTGTTTACTTTTACCATTTAGCCCGGATGCCCTAGGCCCTCTGTTTCTCTCTGTCACCATATCAAGCATGGAAGGGAAGATGTGGGAGTTTTTGTAGCTTTCACTTCTTGCTTCATCAAATGGTGGCAAGTTATAATTACTCTTCCAAGTTGGGCTTGAAGAAGAAGCAGAGAAAGAGCCTCTATTGCATTGATTATAAGCTTGCTCTCGGAAACTTAAACTTGCAACAGAATCAAAAGCATCATGCAACACTTCATGCGGTGAACCCTGCGTAGATTTCAGCAATTAGATATAGGTATAAGTTCACTAAGGCTTTTCCGTTTAGATGAGGTCAGACAAATGAAAGAACCCGATAAATGGGAACAACAATAGCCTTAAAGGTGTACAGGTTACAGGAAGCAGAATAGTTAGAGCTAAACAAAGAGTGTAACGTAAAATCCCATGAGTTGTAGAGGTGGTGATTACAGTACTAACCATATCCAAATCATTTGCAGATAGCTCGGATAAATCAAAGTGCTCCATACATGCTCTGGTAGATGCCAAAGGAAGAAACATATTTTCTCCACTGAAGAGGTTGCAATTCAGACCCCTAGGTTCTCCAAATGTATTACTTCTCAAGCCAGAGTTTCTCATTGAGCGCATCATATAATCAGTCTCACTTCTGTTTCTTTCATATGCATGCCTATTGAAATGCCTACAGTTTGCCTGAAACATTTCAAACTCTGGAGAAGCCTGACGACTTTCTGGGGCTGGATACTGCTGATTTAATGAGTCAAAAGGAAAGAAATGTCTTGAATCATCAGAACATAGGTCACCATATTGCTGCAGTGATGATTGCGTCCTTGTATAATTAGATGACATCTGAAAATCTGATGGTACACCATTGCCATGGTAAAACCTTTCAAGGTACATGTCCTATTTCAATAAAAAAGGAAAGAGAAAAAATAAATGAACACATTTGCAGATCATAAAGAAGTAGACTATAGGGCATAAATTGGATTATTTACTTACAGGCGAAACTTGTTCAAAGCTTAGACCATCCCTATGTGAGTGGTACGACCTTGGAGTATCAGCTGCATTTTCATACCCTGAGAAAAACGATGGTTATCATGAGCAACAAGGAAACCTCTAGATAGTACTAAATCAACAGCTAAGAAGAAATAAACTCCACAAATTTGGTCACATGACAAAGCAGATATAAATGAGGGGTGAGGATTTTTCATTCACATGTGCACCTAGAAAGAATGTCTAACAAAACAAAGTAAACAATTTGGAATAGCTTGAATAAGTAGGTGGACTTCAATGTAAAAAGGAATAAGCAGTTCTCCGGTGAAACAAAAAGGTCTAAAAAACCATTTTAAAGCTGCATATGAATATGCCAAAATAGATCAGCTAAAGAGAGAACAAACTGAAGTTCACAAAAAGCAGAAGATTAGGCGTAACCACTAAATAAAAGCCTAACCTCCAGAGTGAAAAAATCCGGTGTTAAAACCACAGGAACTTGCAGAAAAAGCATTACCACACAAAGGCGTGTCCTGTAAAATCTTAACACACACATGTCATACAAAACAAAACCCAATGAACACTGATGGTAGCTAGCATTGCAACAACTAGTTACCTGATCTTGAAGAACACTTTTGTCATTTGCTATCCTCTCTACCATATCCCTCTCCAGCATGTTTAAGGGTTGAACTGAACCTAACATTCAAAAAGAACCCATCCAAAAATCAAAGATAGACACAACCACAGTGATGAGTACAGTGGTTTGAGTAACCCAACAAAGCCTAATTTTCAAACCCACGAGGCCAAAAGGGCAAAACTTTACAAATTTACAACCACACAGTGTGGCTTCAAAAGGGCAAAATCCTTAAAGGGTCTTCGTTAAAATGATGAAAAGAAGAAACCCATATCAACCCAACGAGTATAAGACCAAAATACGTCAAAAAGGTTCAACATTTTTGCACTTTTAAGAGAGACCCCAAAAGGCGTACCAGTGGGAGGAAGCCAATCGGTGCTTCGGTAAGAAGCGGCCATGGAGAATCAGTACGGTACGGTCAAATCGGAGGGCAGAGACGATGTCGAGAAAGTAAGAGACAAGTGAGAAGGTGTTATAGGAAATGGAGAGAAGAGGAATTGAAGGTGTTGGTGTAGGAATTGAAGGTTAGAGAGTGTTTGGGTGACGACGCATGGAAGTTCTTAATTAATTTTATTTTAATTGATTGAGATTTCATTCTTTAATGTCGTTAATACATTATTCTGTGAGTGGTTTAGCGGATATAAATGTGAATATATAATTAATAAGATTAATATGACAAATGCTTGAAAACTATAGTATCAGCTAATTGCACACAAATCTGTTACTTAGACTCCGAGTGGAGAACTCAGAATAAAATGTGGAATAAGGTTGCGGTGCAATTTTTTTAAGCAGACAATTATACTCTTGCCACATTATTATTATTAACTTTTTTTTTATTCCGATAAATTCAAAAAAAAATTTCTAACTCTTACGAAAAAAATAGAACATATATGGATAATTCAACTATATATATGGTCAACTATAAAGTGAACTATATAACTAGTTCACAATATATATAGTACACTTTATAATTTAATATATAATTTAATATATAATTATTGTATAATTTATTATGATTACTTCGATATATATATATATTTCACTGTGTGATTTAATATATATTTCACTGTAATTAATACTACAATTTTAACCTTATAAAAATTCATTTGTGACTTTATAATTGTAATATCTTATAAAATAATTATTTAAAAGAGTATAATCTCAACAACAAATCATCATTTATATAGATAAATTACTTTAAAAAAATGTGTAGAGAACAATATAAAAAAAGAAAATTACATAATTATAATTTGTGAAAAAAGATAATCATAAATTGTTTTTTTTATAAAATAAAAAGCATGTAAGAAGAAGAAAAAATACAATATATCAAGGTATATGAATAATTTTGCTTTTTCATTTTAATATGAAAACAACTTTTTTTGTAAAAACTAATTTATAAATTATAATATATTATATAAATATTTTAAGGTAGATATATGATTATTATTATTTGAACACAGAGGTAGATATATGATTAGTCATAAAAAATATTCCAAATTCCAAAATCGAATATTATACACGGGAATTAAAATTTCAGTCTTTCTCTTTTACATCCAGTGTATTTTCTATTATATTTATTTCACATATATGTTGTAGAAAGGATATATTCTTAAAAAGATTGGAAAAAAAAGAAAAAAAAAAAGGAAGCGTCGTAGCAACGCAGAGTTTTAACAAAGGGCACACAAATAAAAACTCTCCATCTAAAATATATACATCACACAACCAATCCCCCAAAACCCCCAATTTTCAAAACTCGCCTCTCTCGATCTCAATCTCTCCAATGTCTCAGATGGATCCAGATGCAGTATCCAAAGCCTTCGTTGAGCATTACTACTCAACCTTCGACACCAACCGTGTGGGTCTCGCTGGTCTTTACCAGGAAGCTTCTATGCTTACCTTCGAAGGTCAAAAGATCCAAGGAGTCCAAAGCATCGTCGCTAAGCTTACCTCTCTCCCGTTTCAGCAGTGTAAGCATCACATCTCCACCGTTGATTGCCAACCTTCTGGTCCTGCTAATGGTATGCTCGTCTTCGTCTCCGGGAATCTCCAGCTCGCTGGTGAAGAGCACGCTCTTAAGTTTAGCCAGGTATTGGATTCGAATCTGGGTCTAAAGTTTGGGTTTTTTTTATCTAGGGTATTTGAAAGTTTGGATTTTTAAGATTTGGGTGGGTTTGTTGTGTCTAGGGTTTTGATTGGATGATAGATCTGTGAATCTGGGTGTTTTCAAGTATGGGTTTTGTTTGATCTGTGATGATATTTTGGTGTTCTGATTAGTTTAGGTGATTGAGCTAGAGGAATTTGGTTTTTCATGGTTGATTAAGTCTTACATTAAGTTTTGGAAACATGTTTCCTCATTGAGATTTGATGAATCTGTTCTCTTGTCCTTGAATAGGCTTCTAGATTTGTTATCTGTATTCAGGATTCATTTGTTATCCCTGGCATGTTCTTGTTTCAGTTATTTCAAGACGTTTTAGTTTTATGCATCCTAGTTGATACAATTTACAGAGTTTCTATTGTTTTGGTATCTTTGAGCTTGTTTCATGTTTGATATTCTGGATCTTGTTCTAACACGGATAATCTATGTCTATTGTGTGATTCAGATGTTTCACTTGATGCCGACGCCACAAGGGAGCTTTTACGTGTTCAACGACATATTCAGGTTGAACTATGCCTGAACAGAATCAGATTGTTAGCATTCATCACTGTTTGCATTCCTATATTATTTGGGCAATCCGTTCTGTCTTATCATCCCTTTTGTCTTCTTTTCTTCTTATTCCTAGATGATTTATCTTAAGAACAGATGAAAATCGTCTCTCTTGTATTTTGGTTTGAATGGTTTGTTGATTTGTCATTACAATGATCAGACAATTTGAATGATTTCCATTGTTATTTGGCCCCTTTTTTTTTTGTCGAAATATGCCTTCTATCCCAATGTTTTGTTTATCATGATCATACCGAAGAAGGGCTAAGGCTGCTAGACTAATTTTTAGCAGATTTTGTAAAGCTGAGCCACTTGATGTTTTGCTTGACTTCTAATAAGCTGTAAATGTATTCTAATAAACAAATGTCTCCAATCTTGTTCTCCCACCTTGGTTACCACTAAGTGCACTATGCAAAAGTTTTGAGTCATAACCAAATCTTCTAAATTGGAACACTATATACACCCCTTGAACGTTAAAACATATGCTTCTGTCTGTGAAAGACTTGCAAGAAGATGTAGATCAAGTAAACGCTCGTGACAATTGACTCTGCACACGCAACCAAACACAAAGCGCCAAAAAAAGAAAAGAACTTTTGTCGTAATCTCTTACTAATCGTATCTTGCACGCGATGACTTCAAAAGGTCTTCTGATTACTATTATCAACACATCACTATCTATTTTCTCCTTTTCATGTGTTCAAAACGATTCACTTTCTTCCCCGTCTCAAATCTCAGATAAACAAAAAATGGATCTTTTGTCATATTCTTCGATGAAATCTATGTTGATTCAAGCTCGAGGCTTGCTTAACTCGAGGTTATCTGAATTTGAGCCTTTGCTTCTGCTCGTAGCTCCGCTTCTCACTCTTTTTCTCGCTCAGTTTATCGGATCCGTGTTTGGTGTTGTTCACGAGAAAGGCTTGAAAGCTTGTGTTTTGGGGATTATCATGGGATTCCTCAAGTGAGAATCTTTTTAAATTTATTTTTGATCGATCCCGATCTTTTTGATTTACGAGACTAATGGTTCTATTAAACTGAAACAGAATGGTTCCTGGAGTTCAGAATTACATAGATGCCGAGAAACAGAAGGTGGGTTGTGTTTGAATCTGCATATGGTTCTTGTAATGGTCATTTCTGTGCTATCTAAGAGTAGATAAAAAAAAAAAAAGCTTTGATAAGTCCATTTAATGCTTTTCTCTTCCCTTTATAGTTTCTTTAGTTATAACTTGTAAATGTCTGCATCAGTAGTAAGGATTTAGGTATTATTGGCAGAGAAGCAGCAGAATGTCATGGACCATTGTTATTTATAGCATTGTATGCTGGTCTAGTGGCCCCAGAGGTTAAGACATATATTGATTAGTTGCCAGGAGAAATGGGCTTGCCATTACTTGATTTGAAGATTCCACTACAAGTCCTCAAGAATAGAAAGTTACTTGTACTGGCTTCTTTTAAAGAGTATATGTTTGTTTCTTGGATTTGTCCCGGGTTAGAGACTTCGGTGTATAATGCATTTCACAGTGTCTTTTTGAAATGGGAAACTACCATTGGTGCTAACTATGTTTGTATTATTTTTCTAATTCATAGGTTGTTGATCAGTTACAATCTGGTAGCAGCTCTAAGAAAAAGAATCGGGCTGAAGTATTGCCTGTAAAAGGTCTAGGAATTGAAGTTCTAGAGAAAATGGAGAATGAAAAGAGGAATGATGCTACTTGGCAGGGAAAATGCTCTGGCACTGTGTATGTCTGTGGTAGTTTATACTTTTTAAATGTCCTCTGATTTGTTTGTGTTGTTTTGGTAGAGATTTGTTTAACTTCTAGTACCTTTCTAACAGATACATAGGTGGAAGCGAGTCTGAAGGACATTTTGCATTGATAAATCAAGCATGTTCAATGTAAGTTACACAGGGACTTTAGCTACTATTAACACTTCTGCATTTGTGTTATTCTTGGGCCTGAAAGTGGCGGTTTATTGTTAAAGTATAAAAGATTATTTAAGTTGCTGGGTATGGCTTGTATGGATGATTCTTACTAGGTTTGCGCATACCAATCCATTGCATATAGATGTATTCCAGAGTGTGGTTCGGTTTGAGTCAGAAGTAGTTGCAATGACTGCTGCGTTACTCGGGAGTAAAGAAGCGGTTTTAGGAGAACAAATATGCGGAAACATGACGTCTGGAGGAACAGAAAGTATAGTGTTGGCTGTGAAGACATCTCGTGACTATATGAAGCACAAGAAAGGAATTACACGGCCAGAAATGTATGTTTCTTTCTTCTTTTGGATTGATCAGTTATTGTACTATAAACTTTATTGATGGAACAAGATTCCATATCTAAGTGTAGGATTATACCAGAATCGGGTCATTCGGCTTATGATAAGGCGGCCCAGTATTTTAACATTAAGTTGTGGCGAGTTCCGGTAGACAAAGAATTCCGAGCTGATGTGAAGGCCATAAGGCGGCATATAAACAGAAACACCATCATGGTAACATTGTATTTTTCCCTTCAGATTCTTAGTCTGTTGTACATATCCATCCCTTGCCTATTTGTATTTCCACGGGTTATAAACTGAATTTGACAGGGGTAATCACTTTATGTTTCTGCTATATTCATGCAGCTTTAATCTAAAAAATCATATTTTTTTCAGATTGTTGGATCAGCACCAGGGTTCCCTCATGGCATCATCGATCCTATTGAGGTAAACTGGTTCACCCATCATCTGTAATTTAGGAAATTTAGGTTCTTCTATATGCATCATTGATCATATTCCCTTTTCTTACAGGAGCTTGGTCAACTGGCTCTTAGCTATGGAATATGCTTTCATGTTGACCTTTGCCTTGGTGGTTTTGTGTTACCTTTTGCTCGTAAACTTGGGTATGTGTAACTGATTTTTTCTAACAACTTATCAAAGGCCTGCCTATTTTGCCTATTCCCTACAAAAGATATATGAACATAGTGTCTACAGTTAAGGCTTAGGATGTAAAAAGCTATGTTCATAATTTATTGAAATGATAAGTTTATGGTATGTGTGTTTTATTGCCACTTCTCTTAGTTTCCCTCAGAGCATTAGATCTCAGTTTTTGTATTTCATGGTACTATTTGGACTAAAAAATAAAAAGAGTGATTTCATTTGACATTCCTCATTGATCCCAGGTACCAGATCCCAGCTTTTGATTTTACTGTACAAGGAGTTACTTCAATTTCGGTGGACGTGCATAAATATGGTTTGGCTCCTAAAGGAACTAGTACAGTTCTCTACAGAAATCATGAGATCAGAAAGGTAAATACTTTTTTTTTTCGGACTCTTATATAGTTTTCCAGGCTCATTACCAATCACATATGAATTGGTTTTATCTAGCTCCTGTGTTCTTATTCTGTCATTCTTGTCGTGTTGCGATTCATCTAAGAAAAGCTTACCCAAAAAATTGCTTGCTCTTGTTCACTTGTCATCGTTTCCCTGGATTCATTCACACTGTCACACTCCTGTTATGTGGTCTTAAAATATTGATTCATGTATTTACATAAATTATCTTAATCTGACATCTGGATTTGCTGTCTACCAAACATCTGCAACATACTTGCTCCTGCATCTACAAAACAGCACCAATTTGTTGCTGGTAAGTGTGTTTTGCTACTTCCATCTTTAAGCTGTGATAACTTCAGTATTGCTCTTAAACTAATTGAAACTGCGTTTATGTAGTAACTGAATGGTCAGGAGGTCTATACGTGTCTCCAACTATAGCTGGGAGTAGGCCTGGTTCTTTGGTTGCTGGTGCTTGGGCTGCAATGATGTCTCTCGGTGAAGAAGGTTTCACAATCTCTCTCTCAAGCTTCTGATCACTGGAATGGAATGTGTGAAAAAGGCTTAAATTGTTGATTTGTGTATGTGCTTCTGTTGTTCCACAGGTTACCTACAAAACACAAGCAAGATAATGGAAGCATCAAAGAGACTAGAGGAAGGGTATCTATTACTTTTTTACTCTCTTTACTCTTTTCCAAGCAGCACAGTCCTTGTCGTTTCGATTCTTATAGCTTTCAACTACCATAATCTGCAGAGTAAGAGACATCCCTGAACTATTCGTCATTGGAAAGCCGGACATGACCATCGTGGCGTTTGGTTCAAAAGTATTGGATATCTTTGAGGTTAATGACATCATGTCGTCAAAAGGTTGGCACTTGAATGCATTACAGAGACCCAATAGGTAAAAAATAAACGTTCTCATCATCTCAAAATGACCAAAACATTGTTGTTTCAACTAGTTTAAGCTTACTGATCCACGGTTGGATGTTTTGGATCAGCATTCACATATGTATTACTCTTCAACATGTTCCTGTTGTCGATGACTTCCTCCAAGATCTGCGTGCAGCTGTAGAAACTGTAAGTCCCTTGATGTTCTTACTAGTATCCTCCTCTTACTCAATTTATATTAATGTTATATGTTATTGTCAGGTTAAAGCAAACCCAGGACCTATCACAGGAGGCTTGGCTCCAATCTACGGAGCAGCAGGGAAAATGCCAGACCGAGGTATGGTGAATGAGCTGCTGGTCAGTTTCATGGACAGTCAGTATTAATTGCAAGACTTTGTACATTCACAACCCCACATTGTTTCATTTGCTCAACTAGAATATCACAACAATCTCCATATAATAAGCAACTTAGTTTGTTACATAACACATTCAAAAGATGATCAATCAGATTTGCTATAAGAAGGTTTCGATCTAGGAGCTGGAACCGGCTTGTCTTCTTCGCTTTTCGACAATATCTCATCCCTTGCCCTGAAGTAATGTTCGAAAGCACGAGGTAGGAACCTAGGGATCAAGAAACAGAGTAGATTCACTCCAAAGTAGCAGAAATTCGCTAGGGCTAAATACCGTCCGAACCAGAACCACACAACCACCTGCAAAACGATTTTGCATGGTTAACTTATATCAATATAATTGGTACAACAAGAGTTTCTAGATTGAGAAAGTCTCTAATCATTACATTGGGTGTAGCATTGACTGGTAAAGCTTTGTTGAACCAAACATCTTTAGACCAGTCTATGAGGACAAAGATTCTCCAGACTGTGTAGAGCAGTGGAACCATAGCTCTCACCGGTGGCGAAAACAGAGAAAGGCCACTTATTACATTCTCTGTCAAGATCTGACAGGACAGTAGAAACAAGTGTGGTGTTGCTGATCTTACTGCATGATCATCTCCTCTTGCGAAACCTCCTAAGACGTAAGCTAGAGGCAAGAACAGACCAATCGTTGTCCCCGAAACCACGTATAACCTTCCATTATCCAAGATTAGATTGTCAAAATCTTATATGTAGAAAGTGACAATCTATATCAAGAAAGTGAAAACCTGAAGAGTTTGCTGCCGTGGAAGACTTCACGAGAGGTGTTGGAAACACCATGAGAAGGGAACGCTAAACGCGAGAGAGCGATTATATAAAGAGAAGCAAACGCTGGAAAAAGCATGTCTAGTATTGGTACCAGACCACTTGCCGAGAAGACAAGTATAAACGCTACTAGCTGTAACTCTATCACTCTCAGCGACCCCATCAAACCGCCACCACCAGCCGCCGTCATCCCCGACCACAGTCCCTTCTCACTGGACGATGATGAAGAAGTTTTGTCCGCATCGGTTCTTGGACCAACCGCAAGAGTCACACCTGACATGATTCGGTCTTTTTGTTACTTTGAGCAAATGGATAAAGAACTTGATAACACAGAACCTGTAGTAGTAGGAACTATGATTTATGAAAAGAGGAGCTTTTATTCATGTAGCTCCACGTGAAGCTTGAGTGATGTACACGTGTTGAAGTGAGACCGTGTGTGTTCATTGTCTGTCTTTCAACGTGTCATGTTGTATGTTGCAATGTTCGATTTGTATATTCGAGTAACCGTTTTAGGGTCATATACACATAACAAGACACGCCAATGACCAAACACATCAAATCCAATGAAATACGCATAACAATGTGACGAGGCGTAGATGTAATGATTTTAACATCTGGTAGGTTTTTGGTGAAGACAATTATATTCAGCAAAACAAGTACATGAATGGGTGTTTATAGGCAGCGTATGAAAAAAATAAAAATACGACGAGCACAGAAATAAGAGCACGGCGTACAACCGTAAGTATAAGATGTTTCACCATCATCAAATGCATCACATTCCTCTTCCAACTAATCGACCTCACCATTTCCTCAACCTTGAAACGATTCCTTTCTGCACAAAACCGAGATATCAGCAAACCCGGTATGCTCAAATCCAGCACCGGTCCATCCGGTTTCCACTCTCCATATATATTCTCTGCTCCTTCAACATCATCCAACTTTAACAAAGAGCTAATCACAGCTCGATATAAATAATCCGTTTCCTGGTTTCTATTATTATACTCGAACATAAAACCAATCATTCCATTTTTCCCCATCTCTTTTATCTTCTTGTACTCGTTCCAAAGATTGTACACTTGCTCTTTACTCCCTTCCACGTTACTATACATCTCCATCGCCGTCACGAAGTAACCGGATGCGTGGTAAGCATTTGCCATTGCAAGGACCGTATCTCTTTCTAGTTTGATTCCTTCTTTTCCACTCCACGTACTCTTAAATGTATTCATTGCTTCACAATTTGATTCAGCCGCGTAAGCCTTTAAGACTTTGTTCACCGTGTGACTATCTGGCTCCACGTTGTTCTCTCCCATCTCACGGACTATCTCCTCGACCGTAATATTTGTACCAGTGAAAGAGAGCATGGAGTTGAAGGGTGAAGGTTTCATGAGGAAACCAAGCTCTCTCATCTTCTTGAACGTTGCATTGGCTTTATCCAAAGTTTTTTCGGATTTTGTGTAAGAGCTTAAAAGAGTTGAGTAGACAGAGGAATCCTTCATGTTCTCGGGGATACCCTCGAAAAACTTCTCTGCTTCTTCCAGTCCTAACACGTTCTCAATAAGATGAAGTCGAGCTGAATAATCTTCCGAATAAAGATTGAAGTTTCTTTTTCCATCCATCCATTTTGATACCTAGCATTCTAATAAGTATGTTTTTAGCCAAGACCTTAAAACTACAACTGTCGAAGTAGTGGTTAAGGATCGATTTCCA
>OVAP01003317.1:0-16965 GCA_900406295.1 Aurinia saxatilis
ATACTAACACTAGTACTTAACTTATATATAGTTTACAATGAAATAAATAGATGACTATTTTTTTTTCTTTTTTTTTTCCTTCTGTTTTCGTTTTTTTTTTCTTTATATATATATTTTTTCGAATGAATAAACTGAGTATGGATACACCCCAAATACTTTTTCAAAAGGTAAGTCCATGTTTTCGAAAGGGAGAGTAATGAATGCTTCTGTTCAAGCGTGGGTTTGGCAAGCATCGAATGGGAACAAACAAGTTTAATATAGTCATATGCATCCACCATTCAGAAATTGATACAAACAAGTTTGAGAACATCATATGCATCCACCATAAAACATCTCTCTAGCAAATTCAATCTCGTCACCGATGAGTTTCACCAAATTGTCAACCAAGATAGCTTCTATATAGACTGGCCAACTTAAGGTCTTCCTCAGGCTCAGCTCGCCATGAATAATGTTGTCAACCATAATATGTAGGCTACAAGTAAAATACTGGTTAGACGTATACATCAATTATTGATCAACTACGATGGGTATTAGATGTATATTCCTATACATACTGTATATGGAGGTAGAAAAAAATACTATTTGTATAAGCAAATCACAAGTAACATGGTGGTTAGTCATATACGTTAATTCGTAGTTGGTTTCTACTTATTGGTGTGTTAGATAGCTAGTAGCAATCATATTAGTTTTAACGTTTTAATTGTCTATGTAAGTGCCTACTATGTTTGATACATGGAGACAAATTTTTAATTGATATATACAAGTTTAAACCTAATGGCTTAAGGGTGTGTTAGACAGCTATTAGCAATGGTATTAATTTTAACGGTTTAATTGTCTATGTAAGTGGCTACTATGCTTGACATATAGAGACAGAATCCTATGATTGATACATACAAGTTTAAGCATAGTGGCTACTTTGATTGATATATACAATTTTAAGCTATGTAAGTGGCTATTATGCTTGATAAATACAAGATTAAGCACAGACCGAGACAGGGACAATACAAGAGGTAGACAGAAATCTATATGTGAGACAAAATCGATATGCGATAAAGCCTAATTAGAAATCAAAGAATGAATCCGGTTGGAAACTTACTTTGTCAATCGGAGACTCAATGGTGTTGCCATATTCTATAGCTGGTTATCTTCACTTTTCCAGTGAGTTCTACTAATTTGAAAGTCCTATAAAAATAATTTTGTCTATTATTTACAGACAGAGTGGTAGATTTGGAGAAACGCTTACGGTTGAATGATCCTATCTAACTGTGAGGATATGTTGTTTCTCAACACCGTGAGAATCAACGACTCTGTTTTCGTCTCCGAGAGTGTAAACGTTTCGTCGAAACTCATCGTTTTCTGGAAACGAGAATTTGAATTTGTAGAGAGGGCATAGAAGAAGGAAGACCAAAGACGAGAGATCACAAAAGAGAGTGAGAGGGAGAGAGGCAGAGAGAGAGAGAGAGATCACGGCGTATTATTCAGAGAGAGAAACAAAAAAAAAAGAATAAAGTGATTTTAGAAAAGAAAAAATAAATGTTCTGATAAGATAATTCTGCTTTATCAGACATGTTTGTACAGTAGGGTTTTAGGGGTAAAAGTGTCATAATTCCCACAAACCCAATTAAAAAAATACAGGGTTAGTTACCTAAATTTTGGCCCAAAGTGAGTCATACAGCCCAATTTCTCATCATATTATCATCTAAATTCTAATTAGATAAGATATATCCAAATACCTTACTAATGAATGTGTACAAATATTGAAGGGTGAATTGGCAAACTAACAACCTCTCCCCTACTATATTAAATTATATTAAAACTATATTAATTGTTTAACAAAAATTCATGGAAATGAGATCATAAGTTTTTTCTTTATACTAATATTACTAGGATACTGGTCTGTACCCTGGACTTTTAAGATTTTAATTATTGATGATATAACCAAAATAAAACATAATTCTATACTATATAAAAAAGAATATAGTATAGACTCTCAAAGGGTTGAAGCCGACGGATATAACTTTTATCGGATTACGTCAGGCTTGTGCTCATAGTGATCTGGTTGACGAAGGCATAAGATTCTTTGAAGTGATGGAAGTGGGGTACAGGATTAAACTGAAGATTGAGCATTACGGGTGTTTGGTCAGTCTACTCGGTCGTGCTGGTCAGTCAAAACGTGCTTACGAAGTCATTAAAGATAACGAAAAATATTTGAAATAATATTTCAAAAATATTTATATTCAATTGTTGAATACATATTGATTTCAGTTTAATACATATTGTTGAATTATTGCAAAAAAAAAAAATTATAATCAATTACGTTGTGAATAATTTACAAAATAAAAGTGTGTTCTGATATGTTTTGTTTTTATAGAAATTATGAAAATGACACGGTTGATATGTAAATTTTCTAAAATTCCTCACTCTAACTTTTCAAATTATATAATAGAATAATAAAAATTATTATGCAATTACAACAAAAAAAATCACAGAAATTACTCTTTTTAAAACTAATATTTTCTAACTTGCAGTCTTAACTGGAAAATCTAAGTTTCATGTATGTAAGTGCTGAGGATAATGATAGAGTCACAAGCAGGATTGCTAACCTTTACAAAGAGCACGAAAAAGAACTCTCTGAGGTAATTTTAACTTACTATCGGCTCTAAGCGTAAAAGTTTTCGAACATTTGAGTGAAAAGAAAAGGAAACTATTATCAACTATACGCCCTTTGACCTTTCGGATTGTGAATTCATCTGGACGTTTATTTAGTTCATATGCATTCACAGAGACCTACTATGTATCTTAGGCAAACAGAATATTGGTGAAAAAGATCGAAGATGATCAGTTTCTGAACCTTGTGACTGTAAATACTGATGTTCAATTTGTTGCAAGGAAACTTACAGGTGAGTCCATTAAATAAATTCTTTAGTTTAATCTGCAACCTATCCTTTTCTTCAACTTCTGAACTCTCTAATTTTTACCTGCAGCATATACAAAGCTGCCCTCAAATATAAAGGATCAATTAATGATTACAACCAGAAGCCGAGATTTGGTGCTAAGGTAAATGTTTTAGGACTGTTTGTTTTGAGTCTTCTGATTGATTTTAGTTTTCTGGACGGAGAGTGGGGTGTGCCGAGTGGCTATAGCTACAATATATATAACTCAAGCAACGACAAAGATTGGACATCTTATGATGGAAGATCTTGTCCCGATGCACATGAAATTTAGACGTTTTCATGGACCTGAGAACTCCAATTTTCCTTGGTGGTTAAAGAATTTAGATGGTGAAGAATTACCAGCCTTGCTTAAGAAAATTGTCTTCGGCGAGAGTGGTGATGATCTGGATAGTTGGATGCGCCTATACAGGTAACTGCTATTGATTTTGTCAAGATGTGTGTTGCTTCACTATGAAGTTCCAGGTTCTTCAAGCTGATATAGTGTTGATTGCTTCATTAATTCATGTCTATTTTTTCCTCAGTTTAGATGACAGTTGTATGAAAAAGGTTCAAAACGTAAAGTTTGCAGAAGAAGTTTGTTATAATGGGACCTTGGTTATTAAGGCCCTAAGTTCAGGTCTGGATATTGGCGCTTTCAATTGATTGATCAACGGAGCTAATGGAAGTCTAAGTTATGTGTCAGACTCCATCTTCGTTTCTCATCATGCTAGAAATTTCGATTTCCATGGTTATGTGATGATTTACTCAGACTTCTCATACCTCCAATCTGCAGAACTGACTGAGAATGGTTGTAATTCTCTTGACGCAGATAATAATTATATACCAACAATCAGGTACTGATATAAGACTTTTTATTCATTTATGAGAGGATGTTATTTGCTTGGCTCTTAAAGTCGAGAATCATTGTTTATTGTAAACTGTTTTAGCAGCGACAAAAATGACGGGAACTTGGCTGCTTTACTAATAGACCATGAAGAGAGTTTGGAAGAGGCGGAGAACTTGGTTTATCGGACTTGATGTTACTCATATTGATGATCAAAGGTTATGTTGCAGCACTCCGCCTGGTACTTTCCTCGGCTTCTCTTCCTTTCCTTCATGTTCCCAGACACAATTCAATACATTCCATATGATTCTAAAGTTGTAAAATGTTCACACTGCAAGTTCTATGCACCTAATTAAATGTTCACCGGAATTTTGATGTATACGGTAATGATATTATATACATCAATTTCTGATTCTTGAGGGAATATGCAGATTGTGAATGGAAGGCACAAGCTGGCAACATATGTGTAGCTTCATTCGACTGGGCGTATAGCAGATCAAAGGGTTCACATGCGATGTGGTGAACCCGAAAACGATGTCTGGAAAGCCAAATTTTGAAACCAGACCATATAGAAAAAATTAATTGTTTTCAACCCCAACGGTGATCAAAATGATGATTACACCATAAACAATTCTTCTTTGGCATAATTCTTTTGTGGAACCAAGAAGAAACATTTACATGTGTATGATTGTATTATATAGTTTACTTACATAAGAGAGATTTAATGTAT
Organism: Aurinia saxatilis; assembly: GCA_900406295.1. Lineage (NCBI taxonomy): Eukaryota > Viridiplantae > Streptophyta > Magnoliopsida > Brassicales > Brassicaceae > Aurinia > Aurinia saxatilis. The sequence goes on from OVAP01003317.1 coordinate 4,508, forward strand.
GAATATCTCTTGCAAAAATAGCGTTTGCGTTTGAGAACGGTTTGCGGCGAGCGTTTCCGTTTTAGTTGAACGTTTTAGTTTATTTGTTTTTTTCTTTTTGTCGGTTTAAGATCATTACAAAACTGTTGTTGATTTGATTAGTGCATTTGATAATTAAAAAAAAAAAATCTGATTTCAAGTAATCATGTAACCAAACTTAACAAAATTAATATTATAACAATAATTTTGTACGGGCATACATAAACATCTTAATTAACATACCGAATCTGTACATAAAATAATTAAGCAAATTTACGTGATGAATCCGTATGTATAGGATTCTTTTTATTTTGCTAGGTTCATTAATATTAGTTTATTAGAATTTTGCATTTTGTTATTATTTTAAAATATATATATATATTACTAAAATGATAAAATTATTTTTATATAATAATAATAACAAAAAAATAGCCATTATTTATTTAATGTAGTTTATAATTTCTTCTTTTATAAATGCGAATACACTTTATTGAAAAAGTTGATGTGTCAGCTCCAGAATAAAAGACAGTGCAAAAGTTTATGATGTAAAATATAATTTATTTTTATATTTCATATATCATGAATAATCATCGAGGATGGCATAATTATTATAGTTCGTATTGTTCGGAACTGAGTCGTTTATATTTATTCAAAAATATATATTAAAAAGCATGTTCTTCAAGCTAGAATCATCACTGGGAACAACAAATTGGATAATGACATTGTTCTTATTCCAAGGATGTTTGTTACACCTACGGATCACAAGTTACCTTTCAACATGAGGAGAAGACAGTTTTCGGTAACATTGGCTTTTGCAATGACAATTAATAAGAGTCAAAGACAATCACTTGAACGTGTAGGTTTGTTTCTACCTAAACCAGTATTTTCTCACGGACGGCTGTATGTTGGCCTTTCAAGACTGAAATCAAGATCATGCATCAAAATTCTAATCACGGACAAGGATGGTAAGGTGCAGAAATCAACTACAAATGTCATCTTCAAGGAAGTTTTTGGAAATATTTCATAGTTTCGACTTTCAATCCAATGTAGAAGAATTGATTTCTTTTTGTTTTTATAATATGAACATTTCGTAATATTATGCAAAATACAAAAACAAATTAGATATTAAATAACACATAAATATGAACCTAAAACATCAAAATCAAAGCCCGCACATGGTGCGGACAAGTAATCTAGTATATATATAATAGGATCTCCATCAAACTCAAGCTCTGAGAGGCTGTCATGTGTTCCTCTCTTACTAAAAGTGTATATTAATTTTGACCATTATATTAATTTGTTTTTTCTTACTTATTGCAAGACAACTAATTAATTTTAATCATCTAATAATAAGTAATAGACTAATAAGTAGCCTACTATTTACGATTAATATTTATTTCAATAATCATTTAAAAAAAACAAAAAATACTACCCTACTAAGTTAATAAACTTAACACTAAAACTTCTTTATTAAGAATCAAAGATTATCACAACCAAATCCTCTCGCAAAGATCAACGATAGGGGTGATATTTTACCTCATTTTACCATATGTTTTATGTTCTTTTCACAACAAAGCTAAAGGATTTCAAGATAAAAGTGATGGTTTTTACTATTTTATGTTTTCAAAGTGTTTTTGTGAATATAAGGTTTTTTAGGTCATACATGAGCATTATTCTCCAAATTCAGCAATTCAGCAAAAGATGTTGGGAGCCAGATGAATTTGTTGTGCATTTTGGATTGAATTGAGAATTGAATAAAGTCAAGCCAGGTGAGTCATATGTCACATGGGCTTGGAATCAAGTCATTCGTCCCAACGACCAAGAAGTTATTCCCTTAATACTGAAGACTGATGAAGAGGATCAGTTCCACGCTCCGGAAGTTTATCCTTAGATGAAGACCTTCCCCATCATATATTGCTCTGATAATTTTATAAGATCTATATGAAGCAGTCAGATTTCCAATGCAATTGGAATAAATCAATTACAACGGTTAGATCTTGAGTTATGTTGATTCTACGAAAGACAGATTGTGCAGTCTCGATGTGAAGCAGTCGAAGAACGCGAGGGAAGAGCGATCGATCGATTGCTATATTGAATCGATCGATCAAGGCCCAAAATTTTACTGAAGCCCATGAAGAGTCCATAAGACCAATCGTTCGAATGCCGTTGGAATCGATCGATTCGGACCGGATTTACTCGAGAAGCTTCGAAACGCGTCAGAGAATATTCAATTGGATATATTTGCTCGAATATGCCTTTATTCCTAATTTCTTTATTCATTTCTTGATCGATCGAAAGATATAAAATCAAATATTTTGATTATCTTCAGCTGATTCTCTCTTATTACTTCACTGAAGCCCTTAGACGACCCACATCCTCTATATAAAGAGATTTTCGTCTCAGAAGAAGGGTGTGCCTCTCTTTCACCGAAACTCTCAAGAGAGAGCACTTTGCTTTCATAATTCTCTCAAATCTTTCATTGCTTTTGTTTGTGTAGTTTCTAGGGGAGATAATCCCTTGTATTTGAACCCCTGTTTCTATATTACATGATCGTTTTATTTCTTTTCATGGTTTGCTTTTCTATGATAGAGTAATTCGATAGTTGGGGATAGGAGTTTTCAATAGGTTTTAATGGCTAAACAGATAGGATAGGATTTATGTTTACCACATGATTGCTTAGGTTGACACCTTAGGTGATCTGTCATATATTAATCTTTTCATATTGAAAACTTGATTAGGTTGATAAGAACTAGCATTAAATGATAAGTAATTCAACTTCCGCGGCTTGCTTTTCTAGTTCACCTTTGTAACAATTGTGTGGATTAGGATGTTAGACTTGTTTAATCACTACTATGAAAATAGGAAGATTAATTTACGACTAGCTTGAATGCTTAACCAGATTTATCTGCCTAGACTCCTAAATAGTTTAATCCATAAAGCCTAGAGAATTCCCTAAAACCCAACACTTGCTTATTTATCTTTTTATTTTATTTTATTTTGTTTCACTTCATTCGATCGATCGACAGACCCATTCGATCGATTGAACCACCAAAAACCATATTTGTTGCTTAGCTCAAGTCAAATCGAGTGTGTTACTGTGTACACTTTGCTCCATGTGGATTCGATCCCTAGATACTACTGCGAGAGCATGTGCGCTTGCAAGAATATTTTGGTCAAAAACTAAATCCCCATCAATCAACAGACTGATCCTAACAACCTCTCATTCTCTCTGGATTGAGAGTCCTATTTATAGAGAATGAGTTACATGCACTCTTCACCTTCATTCTCCCTCTGTGGTCTTCTTATATATGTTTGCAGTAGTAAGCCCTCATAGGCTTATCAATGAGCATAGTGAGTTGAGGACCCCACGATTCTCTCTTGAGGTTCTACAACCGCTTTCTAGGTCTTAATCCTCACTTCTTGCGTTTATTTCAAATGTATAGAAGAAAGTTATAATGTTATTGTGTGCGGACAAAATTGAGTTACCACTCAAACCACAACCACAAGGAAGCTCTTTCGCCGAGCAAGAGGCATTTCCTAAGCGTTCATTAATAAAAAAACACACGGTGTCCCAAATCAATTACCTCGGCCCATTCATCAACTTCCTCATCTAGCCTACTCACTTTACATCTTATTTGACCAATGTCGAATTCACCAAAAGTTGGGATCATTTTCTCGACCAGGAAAAGTTCATCATTTTTGGATGTAACCAAATAATTTTCTTGAATTATTTGAGACCAACCGATGAGTGAAGACCAGCGAATAAGAATCAATAAATACAATTCCCCCGTCTTGATAGGTTGCATGAAACCAGTGTCTATAAGTGACTAAAATTCTACATGCATAATTTGGGACGTTCTTAAGCCATTAACACCTAATTACATCACATGTTAACACCAATAAGCGATATAAGTAGTTAGCAATCATAAGGAATTCTCTTACTCCCTTCTTGTTTAGAGGAAGAAAACAGGTGCCTCGGTAATTTTCCATACTAGTCATTGTATTGAACCCGCTCCCCCCAAAGGGAGGATCTGGTAATCGAGCATGTTAATTAAATTTGGCTCAGATCCTGAGATCTCCACTTTCACCGAGCTTCGAAGATGAGATGGAAGATCCATATGATCCTCATACTCGTATTGGCTTATCCCTCCCAAGAAAAAGCTCACAAGGCAATGAAGGAGCTTGAACTCTATAGAGGAACAAAGAGATCTTCTTGAGGGTGCATGAGCTTTTTTCTTGCCAAGGTAGTGAAGGAAGAGATTAAGTTTGGCGTAATAGGCATGGAGAGAATGGAAAAATGGATCGCAACAAACGGAAACAGAGTGAGCATGGACAACATCAAAACAGTTCTCTAGATGCATAGATATGATATGCAGGAGCTCTTCTGGGATAAGAGACCAATCTGATTGTGCCATTTCTAATGATAGAGACGGAGAAAGTAACTCTTTTCCCCCGTTTGCCGACAGTTTAAGGTCTTTAGAGTAAGATTTGAATTCAATCCAGATACATACATATATAAATTTGATACGTGATCAAATATTCTATGTTCTGTTCTTGTTACGTATCAAAATTGCAACTTATCCATCACCATCATTAGAACTGGCACAACCAAATTGGTAACTTATCCCAAAAGAGCTCCTGCACATCATCTCTACGTATCTAAAAAATTGTTTTGATGTTGTCCATGCTCACTCTATTAGCCATTTGTGGCGATCCATTTTTTCCTTTCATGCTTACATATTACGCCAAACGTACTCTCTTCCTTCACTACCTTAATTAGCAAGAAAAAAACTCTTGCACCATCTAGAAGATTTCTTTGTTCCTCTCTAGAATCCAAGCTCCTTCATTTCTTTGTGATGTTTTCTTGGGAGGGATAAGTCAAGATGATTATGAGGATCATATGGATCTTCAATCTCATCTTCAATGCTCGGTGAATGTGGAGATCCCGGGATCTATTCCAAATTTTTGCCAGATCCTCCCTTTAGGGGATCAATACAATGATCGGTATGGATCTTCAAAATTACTAAGGCACACGGCTTTTCTTCCTCTAATCAAGAAGGGGGGAGGAGAACTTTTTGTGATTACTAACTACTTTTATCTTTTGTTGGTGCTGACAAATGCTGAAATGAGGTGGAGATGGCTTAAGAACGTCCCAAATAATTGCTTCTCATCACTCAGTGCTTGGTCTCAAATAACTCAAGAAATTATTTGGTTTCGTCCAGAAATGATGAACTATTACTGGTCAATAAAATGATCCCAAATTTTGGTGAATTTGACGTTGATCATATAAGATGTAGAGTGTGTAGGCTAGATGAGGAAGTTGATGAATGGGTCGAGGTATGTTATTTGGTAGACCACGTGTTATTTATTAATGGACGCTTGGGAAATGCATCTTGCTTGGCCAAAGAGCTTCCTCATGGTTGTGGTTTGACTGGGAACTCAATTTTGTTCACACATGAAAACAATGTAACCTTCTTTTATAAATTTGGAATAAGTTCAAGAAGCAGGGATTAAGACATATAGCTCTAATAAATTTTGTGATTCTACTTCAATTAGAGACAGCAATATCTCCGTTGAAACACTTAATGCAATAAATTTTTCAGGAGTATCAAACCATATTTTGAGGTTAAAGTGAGGGGTTCCTGAAATGCCTTTAAGGAGCACTGACAAAAAAAAAGGTTTATACAACGGAACAAGGGTTGCAAATAACGTAACTCAGTTGGGAGAAGATATCCTTGAAGCAAGAGTTTTGACCAAAAATAATGTGGGTGAGGAAGTCAACATAACAAGAATACGGGATTGAAAAAATCTTGGTGAGAAAGTGTTTTTTCATATAATGGTTCTACCACCTACTGACGTGACATTTCTTTTTCGATTTCAAAGGAGAAAATTTCAAAAATACCTTGCTTAGGAATGAAAATTTACAAGAGCCAATGTCAAAATTTATCTCATGTCGGGGTCTATTTGTCGAGGCCAATGTTCACTCATGGTGAACTCTATGTGGATGTTTCAATAATTTAGAGTAGAAGAGGTTTGAAGATCCTAAACGTGGACGAGGAGGGAAACCTTGATACAAAAACCATTTATGTGGTTTTTAAGGAGTTATTCTAGAATATCAGAGGACAACGGAGTGTATTACGGTACTAATGAAATTTTTCTTTACACAACTTTGCATCCACATAGATATTTTTTTCACATCTATTATAATTTACTAAGAATGATTTAACCAGATTCATATCTCATGGATTAAAATGCACGATTAAAAATAACAAATTTTTAATGAAACCAATACATCTTCACTATATTTTATAGCTTATCAAACTTTTTGTCAACATGCAATTTTCTGCATAAGAGTGCTTGATCTCTTTACTGTGTGATGATGGTCAATGTCTCACATATTATGTTTTCTCTATTGAAACTATTATTTGTACCACATCTATTTGGTATTAAGTTAGTTTACACAATCATTCTTACCAAAATCAAACTTCTATACTATTTTGTTTAGTTCATATCTCATTGCTTTGCTTCATAATTTGGATTGTTATCTAAGTAAGGAATGCATAATACCTCGAACAAAGGAAGGGGGTGTGGAACAACAAGAAATGATACCTTAAAATAGTATCCACTTCAAAATCTGATGTGATCTTCGCAATCCCATTTTCCAACCTGTGGATAGTCATGAATACTGACATTACAAAAAAAAAATTATGGATTTGAAACATACAAAATGTTTCTCCATGAATTCATGGTAACAGGGAACATATCGAGTAAGCCATATGGATCTTGTTGCAGGTGGTAAACAATGTTGGCAATACGGATAGATATAATCAACAAAGTAAAAAACCAGTGCGGAAATTTAGTTTCATATCTATCTCAATGACAAAATATCGCATAAGATTTTTATGTGACTTCTAAGCCTAGGTTATTAACATCCATTGAACTCAATATTTTATTTAGAGCAAACTTTCCAGAGAGCAAAATTGACTATGATGAGAGATTGTTGGGGTAGGAAGGGAAATGTAGAGGATAAATGTGTCACATAAGCTTCACATACATCGCACCAGATGATTACTATGAAAAGGATATGCAAATTCAACTTGCTCTCTCTGGATTCATCTTAGAGTACCTTATAAGTTTTTCAAAAAAAACTTATACATACCTCGAAGCCATCTCCTTTTCTACCTATTAGCCCGAACAATAAGGAGAATATAAATAAGTTGTTGGGATTAGGCACAAGCAAAAATAAACTTGAGAAAAAATTGAAGAAATTTAAATCTAACATATATCATTCCGATTCAAATTACATACCTCAAATATCACCGACTCAAAGATATCACTCGATCCGATTCAAATGTCACCAACTCTCCTTTGTGCTAAATTAATTATTAAGTACTTGATATAAGTATCTCAATACCGATGTTATGCTTACTATATGTTGATGACGGAGGCCATGTTAGTGACAATGGTACCCAATCAAACCCGTACGATGTGTTTCACAAAAATAAGAGTTGCTTCAGATTCGCAGGAGATGATTAAAGAAATAAACACTAAGAACAGTTCCAAATAAATATATAGAAAGAAATATAAACAGATTTGTTTCTCTTTTGTCTCAAGACAAAAACAAATTACATGAAAGGTGCTCAATATATCCGGATAGTTAACACCATAGACCTTATTTTTACCATCTCATCACACTTTACCACCTCTAAACGCTCTAAGGAACCAATTTTCTTTCCATTGTACAAATCAAATTATTTTCTTGTTTTCTATTGTGTTTTGTTCTTTTTTCTTAACGATCGAGACGGTAAGATCCAATTCCGGGGAGTGTATGTGTTTTTCAATGATAGTTTGCTTTGCTATGTTTTTTTTAATGAATGTTAAATTAATATTATATTAAAAAAAACAACAATAGTTTTTACATTGAGTGCAACGTTTGTTTTGAAAATTTAAAGAAAAAGAGAGTAAGTTTTAACATTACCTTGTGAGTCTTGGCTCGAACCAAAGTTGAAGCCCATCTTCAAATTTGGTGTCTCTAAGAATACAGATCGAACTAAATTTGTTTCTCATGGCTTTATCGAAATGTTTGAATCAGTGTGAAGGTGGTGTTGGTAGATTATCGTGTATTCTTCCATTACTCTCTTTCTCAAAATCAAATACAGAGTGAGCTAGAAAGTATTACGAATGATGAACATCTTGATATGATACTGGGTCGAGAAGTTCCGTCAACAATCAGTAGAAGAGCATTTCCACTCAGCAGTGAACTCCTCTCACAGGATACCGTTATATTATTCCAAACCTGATATGAGTATGGGCACACAAAGAAGGTGATCACAAGACTCAACAGGAAGATTACAAAAAACCCAAGAGTGTGATACCTAAACCAAATATCCTGATGCCATGATACAGCAGAATGCGTGGTAGGCAAACTTGTTGCCACGTTTGTGCTTAAGTAAACTTGTACTGAACTTCCTGCCGATTTGAGCCTCAAACATTGCACTCTAAATACAATAAAACTTTGAAAATATACTGAAAATGTTTTTTTTTTAACCAAAAAGATTTTTGATTCCATGTAGCTTATATTTTTTTCACTTATCTGAGACAATGTCTAAGAGCATTGTAGTTGCACTTCATATGCATAAGGAGTGAGGATAAAATTCTATTGTAAACTTTATACTTAGCTATCAATATCATGCCTTTAATAATGATCTCACATTGCTTGAACATCATTAGAATGTTCTGCTTAAGACTCATTGGTAATGTGGATGCTTTTTCAGTTGTCAACATTACTTTTTTATTGGACTTTAATTGATTTTATTCTCTCTCCTTTATGGCCTTGGGATCACGATCATGGATCGAACACCTTACATTCAAGTCATCTTATCTGACTTAAATGGTCTATCTCCATCCTTGAGAAGGTTCCCCACCCTTAAAAACCCCAAACCTTTTCTTGAAACCAACCAATGCCTCTTTTTTATGAGGGAGTCTTTTATTTTGAGTGTTTCATTGGTAATAAAATCATGTACGCATTACGAAGAAGACAAGGATAGCTTCCAATTACGACTAGTTGCTTGTACATAATACTAGTCTTTAGAAAGGGAATTCAAAGTGGGTGAATGTCCAAATTTGTGAGTTGGGGGTGGGCTGTGAGGTTGTCAAAGAGTTTGAGAAAGAGTTCTAGGGAAGGAAAAAAAGAGAGAGGAAACTCTATAAGAAATGAATTGAATAAAGGGTTAACCTCCTCAAGAGAAGAAATTAAAAGAACAGAAAAGCTTACATGAGTCTAGCAAGTTATTTGAAGTAGAAAAAAATAAGAAAACTTCCTTCGAGCTCGTAAAGGAAAAGGAAAATGAGAAGAATTTGTAAGGGAGAGAAGTATCCTTTGAACCATTTTTCTTATTTATCTTTTTGATATTTTATTGCTTTCAATTAATTGTATGATATTTTGCTTAGCTATGTCTGAGTACATCTCTTGTTAGGCTTAGGGTTCTTAAGATTTAGATGAATAATTGTTAGCCATAAGTCTAAATTAGGTTTAAACCCTTATTCATCTTCTAGGTTTGCTCTCAATGCTAGTTCTAGTTTGATCACCTAGAGTCTACATCATAGGTAGATTATTAGACACGAGAGTGTTAATAATTGCTGGAAATAATCTTAGGAGATTCGGTTTGCTTTACAAGTTTTTCATATTCTAGAATTAAGCTCGGCATCAGATTTTACCGGAGAGTGTCGAACGACACCATCATTGGTGTCGAACGATACTGCTCTGGTTTGGCTACAATTTGGATTCTTCTCCCGAAGCTCCCAAGGCCTAACCTTGCTTCTAATTGTCTAAAACACACATAAAATTCTCTGTTCTCTGCAGTAGTTAGAGAATTTAAAAACTCCCCTCATCCTAGTTTTAAATTTTAGAGTCTATTCTTAGTTTGCAGTTAATCGGTTTTTGTGAATTCGATCCTTAACTACTACATCGCTCTAGCTGTATGATAGAGGTGATATTTTACCGTTTTTTACTATATATTTCAAGTACATTTCATGAAGAAACTAAAGTATTTCAAGATAAAGGTGATGGTTTTCACTATTTTATGTTTTCAAAAAAAAATTGTGGAAATAAGGTTTTTTTAGGTCATAAATGGGCATTATTATCCAAGTTCAGCAATTCAGCACCAGATGTTCGGGGCCAGATGAATCTGTTGTGCATTTTGGATTGAAGTGAGAATTGAAGACAGTCAAGCCACGTGAGTCAGATGTCACATGGGCTTGGAATCAAGTCATTCATCCCACCGACCAAGAAGTAATTCCCTTAATACTGAAGACTGGTGAAGAGGATCAAGTCCACGCTCCATAAGTTTGGCCTTAGATGAAGACCTTCCCCATCATATATTGCTCTGAGGTTTAAACACAAGATATATGAAGAACTCAACTTTCCAATGCAAGTGTAATGAAGAAATTCCAACGGTTAGATATTGAGTTATGCTGATTCTACGGAAGACAGATTGTGCAGTCTCGATATGAAGCAGTCGAAGAACTCGAAGGAAGTACGATCGATCGATAGCCACATTGGATCGATCGATCAAGGCCCAAAAATTCTCTTGAAGACCATGAATTGAAGCTCATTAGTGATTTAAGGCCCAAGGATCCATTAGAAGCTTATAGACGTGTCAGAAGATACTTATTTGATATTATCTTCTTCAGTCGATCGAATAAAAAGGATATTCGATCGACTGAAGAAGATAATATCAAATATTTTGAATCTCTTCAGCTGATCTTCTCTTATTCCTTTACTGAAGCCCTTGGTCGTGTCTTACTCTCTATATAAAGAGACTTCTCATCTCAGAGAAGTGTGTGCCTCTCTTTCACCAAAACTCTCTAGAGAGCACTTTGCTTTCATTTCTTTCTCAAATTCTTTATAATTTCGTCTTGTTATTGTAAGGGAGAAGATTTCATCCTCCTTGTCTACTGATTTGGAGAAGTTTTCTAGACCCTTTTCTATTTATTTATGATGTCAATTTCTATGGATTTTGCTATGGTTTTTACTATCATTCTTGAGTAGATCTTTTGTTGGGAATAAGAGTTTTCAATAGGTTATACATGGCTTGACAGATAGGTAGGATTTATACTTAACACATNATAGGTTATACATAGCTTGACAAATAGGTAGAATTTATACTTATTACATTATTACTTAGATTTGACACTCTACGTAATTTGTTATATATTGATCTCTTCATTTTGACAATATGATGAGATTGATAAGAACTAGTATTAAACGATAGGTAAACAACTTCTGCGGCTTGCTTTCCTAGTTTACACTTTGTGACTATTGTGTGAATTAGGATGTTAGACATGTTTAATCATGACTATGAAAATAGGACAATTAATTTACGACTGGCTTGAATACTTAACCGGATTTTTATCTGCCTATAAATCCTGAATAGTTTAATCCATGGAACCTAGAAGAATTCTCTGAAACCCGACAATTGCAACAATAGCTTATTTAGCTTTTTTCCTTTATTTCATTTCATTTTGCATTTTTACAAAAACCTTTCCAATCGATCGATTGACTAACTTCATTCGATCGATCAAAAACCCAAAATCATATTTTGTTGCTTAATTCAAGACGAATTTATTTTGTTGTTGTGTACACTTTGCCTCCCTGTGGATTCGATACGTAAGTACTATTGCGAGAGCATATGCGCTTGGCAAGAATATTTTGGACGAAAACTAAATCCCCATCGTTGTGCTCTTGCGATTAAATAGAAAGTGTAAACTTTTGTGTATCAAATTTTGGCGATGTTGTCGGGGACCAATTAACTTGCATTTTAGTTCTAGAGTCTTATTTTATTTTTTTAAGGATTTTATTTCTTGTTATTGTTTGTTCTTATTCTTATTTTTATTTTTATATTACTAACTCGTCGCTTTTTTATCTTATCTTTGGTGTTTCAGGTAGTGTATGCTATTGAGCAACAAATCAACAGACTTCTTAGCCGGCCTAACCAACAACTAGCTAAAGTCGAAAGAGAAAACAGAAAGAAGAAAAAGATGGTAGAAACTCACAAAGAAAACGTGGTAAACCCACCAAATCAGCAACGCAATGAGCAGCGACCACTAAAGAATCAACCAGTTGCTCGAGGCATACTAGGCTACTATGATGCTCTAGACGCTTTCAACTCAAACTGGTGAAAATGCCTGGAAAAGCACTAGTCAATAATCCTTTGACTATCTAACACCCAAGACGATGCAGTAGTTAAGGGTCGAATCCACAACTTCCAAAGTATATACTGTAATTTACTAAACTATCTAATTCAGCTAAGATAATGCAGTTTGGGTTTTTTGTTGGTTTTTACTAAATTACTACTGATTTAAATTCAATAGGAATAAATGCTAGACTAAGGGGACACCAATGGCAGGACAATTGGACTTGACTGGATGACTATTCAGGT
>OVAP01003319.1:0-16953 GCA_900406295.1 Aurinia saxatilis
ATAGTTCACCATATATATAATTGACTATATAGTTGATTATATATCACTATAATTGACTATCTTTTCTGGTAAAAGTGGGAGATAGAAATTTAAGTTTATTTAAATATGTTTTTCTGATAATAGTTGGAGAGAGAAATTTTGAGTTTATCCATATATGTTTTTTTTTTTGTAAAAGTTGGAGAGAGAAATTTGAAATTATTTCACAAAAAGTGTAGAAGAGACAAAAAAAAAATGATGTGGCAAATGTATAATTGTCTACTTTTTAAAATCTCTTTATATGAGAACTAAATATTTTGTGTCACCTAATTTTGACATAAAAAACCATTATATACCTAATTTCCCTAAATTTTAATATATTTCCTGTTTTTTTGTGTATTTGGTATCTTTTGGTTGCTACTAGAAAGGTTTCATGTTTCTTTTTCTCTTCTTTTGTTCACTTCTGTTTTTGAGGAGTTTGTTAGAGACTTTGGTGATGTTATCTTTTCCTTGCAATTTTGGAGTCTTGATCCTTACGTGGATTGAGTTATGTGGTTGTTGACTTTTGTTTATCCAAGAATAGTAGTGCAACTAAAAGACTTGACAAAACAAATATACAAGATTCAAAGATTCAAGAGTATGGTTGGGAGGAGAGTGTTTAACATGGACTCCTTAAACATGGACTCTATTAAGATCAGGATGACCTTCATAGTTGCCTTAGTAGTATCCAGATAACTTTATTGTTAGGTTTGGATACTAGAGTTTTTATGATTTTGATTGGTTTTTCGTTGTATTCTTCGATTATTTTGTTACTTTCAATGATATTGATCCAATCGATTACAAAATTAATAATAGATAAAAAATGACTAAAATAACTTCCCAATATTTTTCAAAGATCGCAAATAAAAAAATAAACTATGTTAATAATTTAGTTATTTGTAAGTTATCCTGAAATAATAAAAAAGAGTAAAAAATATTTATTTTTTTGCAGATTGGCCACTTAAAATAAATCTAATAGTATACTATCTATTTAAAAATGGTTAACATGGGATGGTTTGGATACGAGTGTACCTAAAATCGAGTTTCAGAAGTCATATATAATATAAATGTTGTTGTCTTCTTTAAATTTGGAGAAATACACATCTTTCGTGTGTATTAATCCCCTCCCTCCCCCCCCCAATTTTTAGGGTTCTCTGATTCAATCTTTATAAATATACACTAACTAAATATATAAATAAGATATATATTAAAAATTATAGAAATATAATTAAATTAATCTCTATGCGTTTTTTCGTTTAAAAGTTTCTATATTTTATTATACCAATTTATCATTTGTTACAATTACAAAATATGTGGTCTTTCTAAACATTGAAATAATGATGAAAGTAACTTATTTGCTTTTGGTGCTTCCTCTTTTTCCACCTACAAGTTTAAATATTGGACCTAAGCTAGAAATATATATATTAAAAATGCCATTACCATATGTAATATTTCATTAGGTAATAAAATATTTTAAATGACATGGAGAGAATAGCTTTGACAAATGATTTGAACTTATGTGAAGAATGATTTAAATGTGAATTACCTCAAACCAAATATATTTCAAATATCAAAATCTTTGCAAAATTTGTCATATGAAAGGACCCTCATCTGTAATAGAAAAAAATATCACTTCTCGGAAAGTAAAATAAAATATAACAAAAGAGTCATTTGCCTCACTGGATCAAATGACACCAATGAAAATGATAATTCGATTTTATGTTTTTTTCTCTAATATATATTGATGGACCCCTCTCAGTTCTTCAGAGACGACTTAACATAATTTGGGTGAGAGTTTTATTTGCTTATTGATTGATTTGGAATCCGTACGAAGATCACATGCTCGGTTAAGGTCAGAAGAACTTTTTGAACGTTGAAGAGAGTGAAGAGACTTCATGCAATATGACTCTACATATTAACTAAGCTTCATCTTTGCTATAACTCGGTCTTACGAACAACTAAAACTGCTACTACAATTTTTACATTCTGGGTGAAAGAATATTATTTAAACTTAAGCAAAAAATTTCAATGTTGTGGTTTTAAACTCTAATACCCACTAGCTTCCCCTTTTATTTACTTTTTCATGTTTTCACTACACAAACTCTTAATGAAGAGCATCAAGAACGTTTTTTTCTCTTGTCATAGTGATAAATGTGCATCTTGTTGTTTCTCCTTCTTGTTGGTTCAACAACTTTTGCTGATCCAACTTTGCCCATCGAAGAAGGTAGTAATATATATATATATATATAAGGTTTGTGATATATATATATATATATATATATATTGATTTTTTTATATTTTAATGTTGTAGTTGAGGCTTTGCGAGGTGCTAGCAAAACATTGATGAAAACTAACTTGAAATTTAGCGCCTACCCGTGCGACGTCGGAGTGAGTGGAGGTGGATGGAGAAATCTTACCGCTCCCGAAGGATTTGAAGACGTTATGACTTGCAACTGCTCGTTCCTGAACGGAACTATTGTCATGTCATTAGCATGTAAATTTTTTCTCACTCTTAATTTTAATGAACCAAACTATGCTACTAAATTGTTAGACTCATTAATTAAATCATTATTAAGCAAAAAGGATGGAGAAAAATAGAACACTGAAATCTTTTGTTAAGTTTGAAATCAGTGTTCTGGTACCAATTAATCTACTACTAATTAATGTTATGAGGGTGTCCACACAGGACTTAAGAGCTTCTCCATTGGTGAACCCCTCACAAGCTCATTATAATTTTTTTAATATTAAATTTATGATTAATTTAATGGTTAAGTCTCAACAATTTTTTTTCTAAGATTTATGTGTCCAATGTTAAGATTCTTTGGGGTTCTAAATAAATAAAAAAATGTTTTTTGTAGTTTTTTTGTAATTCAAGTTTGTATAAACCAACCTATGAATTTTTTTTATGAAATAGTAGTGCAACCTTTTTAATAAAACAAACAAAAAAACATAGAACGGTAGAAACATGATCAACTATCGTTGGTGAAAGGAAGAGAACACATTACATGACATATATACACAACACTCTTTTTGGTTGGTACGCCATAACTCTGGTTGGTACAACAACACTTGTGTCATAACACATATGCTTGTAAGTTTTCTTTAACTATCTTGGTACAACAACATAACTCTATATATTATCTGAGCTTCATCTTTGCTATAACTCGGTCTTACGAACAACTAAAGTTGATACTGCAATTTCTACATTTTGGATGAAAGAATTTTATTCAAACTTAAACAACAGATTTCAAATGTTGTGGTTTTAAACTTTAATACCCACTGGTTTCCCCTTTTTATTTACTTCTTCCTGTGTTCACCACACAAATTCTTTATAAAGAACATCAAGAACGTTTTTTTCTCTTCCATAGTGATACGATGTGTATCTTGTTGTTTCTCCTTCTTGTTGGTTCAACAACTTTTGATGATCCAACTTTGCCCATTGAAGAAGGTAGTAATTATATATAGGGTTTGTGATAGATATAGATGTTGAATTTTTTAATTTAAATGTTGAACTTGGGGCTTTGCGAGGTGCTAGCAAAACATTGATGAAAACTAACTGGAACTGTAGCGTCAACCCGTGCGACGTCGGAGTGAGTGGAGGTGGATGGAGAAATCTTACCCCTCCCGAAGGATTTGAAGACGTTGTGACTTGCAATTGCCTGTTCGTGAACGGAACCATTTGTAGTTTTTTCTCACTCCCAAGTTTAATTAACCAAACTATGTTACTAAATTGCTAGACTCATTAATTAAATCATTATTAAGTAAAACGGATGGAGAAAAATAGAACATTGAAATCTTTTGTTAAGTTTGAAATCAGTGTTCTGGTACCAATTAATCTGCTACTAATTAATGTTATGAGGGTGTCCACATAGGACTTAAGAGCATCTCCATTGGTGAACTCCTCACAAACTCATTATAATTGTTTTAATATTAAATTTATGATTAATTTAATGGTTGAGTCTCAACAACTTTTTTTTCTAAGATATATGTGTCCATTGTTGAGATTTTTTTGGGGTTCTAAAAAAAAAAAAATTATTTTGTAAATTTTTTTAATTCAAATATGTAGAAACCAAACTATGAAATTTTTTAAATAAAATTATAGTGCAACCTTTTTAATAAAACAAGCAAAAAAACATAAAACGGTAGAAAACATTAAAAAACATGATCAACTATCGTTGTGAAATGAAGAAAACACATTACATGACATATATACACAACACTCCTTTTGGTTGATACGCCATAACTTTGGTTGGTACACCAACACTTGTGTCATAACACAGATGCTCGTAAGTTTTCTTTGACTATCATGGTACAACAACACATGCTTATAACTCATACCCTGCAATCTTAATCTCACCTTAAAAGTCACATGCAAAATGGAAGTAACACAATGAGAACCATTACAAAGAACCATCACAATAACAAATATTTAAAATGACATGGAGAGAATACTTTTGACGAATTATTTGGACTTACTGGATCAAATGACACCAATGACAATGTTCTGGTTTTAAACTTTGTAATGACCCACTGGCTTCCCCTTTTTATTTACTTCGTTCTGTTTTCACCACACAAACTCTTAATGAAGAACATCAAGAACGTTTTTTCTCTCACCATAGTGATACAATGTGCATCTTGTTGTTTCTCCTTCTTGTTGGTTCAACAACTTTTGTTGATCTAACTTTGCCCATTGAAGAAGGTAATAATCATACATAACATATGAAGCAGTCTCCATATTTATACTTTCGTAGTTTACATAAATTTTTCATCTAACATTTTAAAAAAAAAATCCTTACATCAACCACGTAATTTATCATACTTTATGTTATACATGAGTATAATGTTTTTTAAACAATTGTGTAATTTATATTTGTTATCATTAACCATTTTTCAGAAAAATAAAACTCATATGATAAGTCATTCATAAACCTTCCACACACTTTTTATTGTAACTAGTATTAAGCCCCGTGCCTTTGCATGGGAAAAGAAGTGAAAGATTTTTTATGTTGTAAAAATACATGAAATAGTAAAGAAGAAACATTAGGTTTTGTTATTTACCTCTTACATGAATTGTTTTAGGAAAAAAGTAATCCGATTAATTAGGGAAAAAAGCTCGAAAATTGGAGAAGATGACACCTTTGGAAAATGATAAGGTGTCATTTGTAGCGGGATTTTAGGAGACTCTCTCTCTAACTTCTGATTTATATATATAAGGATATATATGCCACCAAATTTTTAAAGGGTTGTGAGGAATCACCTATCATTCGCAGCCGTCACCATGACCAACTCTCACGATGTCGGAACGGATGATGTTCCTAGAGAGAGACAACTCATGTTTGAAGTAAGAACTTCAATTCATTTTCTTCCATTTTTTATTTGGGGTTGCTCTGTTGAGGAAGATAGATTTAGTTGGGTTTTTGATTAATTATAACTGAGAGGTTATGTTCAGGACACCAAGCAATTATATGCAAATTATGTTGGACGAATCTATAATGCTGATTAAATCTTAGACCGGGACTCTTGGAGTGTTTCTTTGCATTTCATTAGATGATAGAGTGATAATTGCTTTGATGTTCCAAGCGTGCTTTTATCTCACATGGTGGCTTGATCATTTACCCGTAGATACATTCTAGTTTTGATCATTTGGAAAAATATTTTAATAAACTTTAAACTCACATGATCTAATCTAGACAATCTACTGTATTTCTTTTAAGACAAAGTAAATTGAGTAATAGGTAGCATGTAAGATTAGATACCATAATTGGCGATGTGGTAAGATTAGATCTTAATGGTGTATGTATTGATAGAGATGTCCTAAAATGATTATTTTACCCTCTGAGAAATTGATTTATTTATACCAAATCTCTCTCTTTCTCTTTCTCCCTTATCTCTTTCTTCTTTTTTCTTTCTCCAACGATTTTAATCCTCTCTCTCTCTCTCTCTCTCTCTCTCTTCTCTCTCTCTCTCTCAATCTCTCCTTTTCCCTAATCTCTTTCTCTTTCTCATGGTTAAGATGAATATCGGTGACAATTAATTATTAATATCGGTGACGTTGATGAAGATCCGGTGGTGGTGCTGAAAATCCGGTGATGACGATGAATATCCGGTGATGAAGATGAAGATTCGGTGGTGGTGATGAATCTAGTGATGAAGGTGAAGATCCGGTGGTGGTGATGAAAATCTGGTGAGGACGGTGAATATCCGGTTACGACGACGACGACGATCTGGTGGCGATACTTACTGGTGGTGATAACAAAGATCTGTCGGTAACGATTGAGTTCCGGCGACGATATTGAATATCTCGGTTAAAACTTGGTGAGTATCCACTATAGAAAATGTTAGTCGGTTATAATTATCTTTATACAATTATTTAAGATATTAAAGTACAAAAAATAATGAATTCCCAATATTAAATTTAGTTGACTAACACTGAATATATACCTTAATCCATGATTTCTAAACCCTAGTATAAATCTTACAATTAGATATTGTTTTTTAACGAAAATTAAATTGGTAACCGTTTAAATATATGTTTGGACGAACATTATAAATATAATTTTTCAACATCTATTAGTTTTTCCTAAATTTTCACTCTTAATAGTTACAAAAACTAAATTGTTAGCTGATTATCTATATGTTTAGCCAACCATTATATATAATGTATTTTAACATAAATCTTAGATGGTTAATAAAGTAATTATATCGGTTATTGAGTTGTTTCTTCTTATTTTGTTACCAGATTATTTATATGTTTAATCGACTACTATATATGTTAGATTTCAACATAAATCTTAGATGATTAGTTGACTATGTATATCGGTAACTAAATTGTTTCTTTATTTTTAGCAAAATATAAATATGTTAACCGACTACTATATTAAATTTCAACATAACTATTAAACAACCAATATATTATATAACAGATGGATTAAGGCAGAAAACAATAAATGAAAGAGAAATAAAGAAATGAGGAGAAGAGAAAATCAGATAGAGAGAAGAGAGATGGAGAAAAAGAAAGAGAGAGAAATGGCAACATTGCCAATATTTTTGTTGTTTTCTCTTTCCTATTTTGCCAATATTGGCATTTTCTTTATGCAAATTACTCAAATAAATTTGATCTAACCTTTTCTCTTGCGGTTTTGATCTCTAATGCATTTTATGTGTTTTTATATGTGAAGTATCTTCATTACGCTCCACTAGTTTCACAAGTAGCATACTCGTGGGCTTATAAGGAAGAGGATTGCTCGAAGGCTCTTTGTTGTCTTAATATTCTCATCATTACTCTTAGGATTAATCCAAAGGTAATTTCCCCTAACTTTCATCCTCAGTTGTCACAAATCATATGAACTAGGGCATATGGACTAATATTACTCTATTGTTGTAGCTGTAGTTCAAATAAAAATAAATATTATATGAACAAAAACTCTCTTTATTATATGAAAATTCATAATATTTATTTTCCAGAGCAAATGAATAGTTTCCATAGTATAATAAAGATTTAAGTTTTGTATTGCACACTTGTATTTTCATAATAAAGGGTTAATCTTTTTAAAAAAATCCAATTTTCTAAACCTTAAAAAGCTTTTTTCGTATGATATCTAAATATTTTATTCTGTATTTTTTTTTCTTTACGTACTATATTCTTATTGTGTTAAATAGAAAATTTAATAATATTTTTGACTTTCTAATTCCTTTTTTTTCTGGTTTTGGAATATATTTTACAAATTTGAATTTATATTTCTTTATAATATATAAGTAATCAAAAAGAAAAATCAATTTAATTTATTAAGTTGACACATATAAACATATAAGTAGTAATGATAAAGTCATAAATCAGAATTTAAATCAAATTTTTATTATTAGATCTAAAAAAACCAATTATTATATGAAATAATAGTAGCATAATAATCATTGATCTTCTCGTCGCTCGTTTCATAAAAACGACGGCCGATGAGACGTTACTCTCCTCCTCATTTTCCTTTGATCACCACAATTTGTCTCAGGTTGTGAGTGTTCATGAAATTATCAACACAATATTTTGTGTTTTAGATGATAGATAAATAAATAATAGACCTCTATTAGTTTATATATGTTTGCGTTAAAATTACATTTATAGTAGAATAACCTCAAACGTTAGTTTAATCGTGAGCCCAATAACTTGTAAGACATCTAAGGAGTTGAGGTTGACTGGTTTAAACCCATCAAATGTGGGACCCGATGAGGACCGAATAAAATTGCGGTTGTATTATTCACTAGAGAAAAATGTTTACGAAAAGTAGAGAGGAGGAAGATGACAAATATGAGGAGAAAGATAAAGCAGTGAAGACATCTAAAATCTGGAGTACATTCGACTAGCGTTGCTCCGGGGAGGGGGTCTTGGCTCTCTTTACTGATGAGTATCAAGGTGAGTAGAAAACTTTCAATTAATGCCTTCTATCACCTATCAACATACTAGTTGTTGTAAAATACCTTCAGGGTCGAACCACAAGGACCAGTGGTTACTATATGAATGCTAAGGTCTCAATTAAGTTAAGACAATGATGAAGGGTTGTTTTAGTCTTGGTTGTAATAATAAAATTAAAAACGCTAGGTCTAGAGAATTCGTAGAAATCAGATATCACATACTGACCAAATATATTGGGGTTTTATTATGAACTATCTAAAATGCAATAGAAAAAAAAGTCTTATTATCTATTCTCATGGTATCAATTACTATCATTAAATCTCGCTTAAACCTAAAGATCTACACAACCGTTAACATATTTGGATTGATATATGTACAACTCTCGCAGGCTAATCTACTGTATGTCTGACTACCTAAAACACTCTCATGAATAGGCAATCATAAACTAATTGATTGGTCTAGCATAAGCAATATGATCAATAGTAGATAAAGACTCATAAGCTTAACCCTATTTTTGTTTAATCTTGTCATTCATAATTCCAATTGAAAACCTTAAAACCTAACTAGGGAGCTACTCAGACTTGCTCAAAGTAAACAAAGCAATAGATGTAGAGAACTGCATATTAATTTAAGATACCACGGTTCATAAAATCTTCTGAAAGAGTCGAGGCAGAGATTCTTCTCCCATATCCTATAAAGAACAAAAGTCTGAATAGAAAGTGTCTATAAAACGTGTAAAATCGTGACTTAAACAATGGTATAAAATACATATGTATATGTCCAAAACACGTGTTGGGCCAAAAATGTCAACTTCTGGATAAACGTTGCAAATAAGGAAAATCTCCTTATGCGGAAAAATGTCGAGTGTCGATCGACACCAAAGGTGTGTCAATTGATGCAATTTAAGAATCCGCTTCAATTTCGTCGTCGTCATTCCATTTTTATCCATTTGACTTCAAAAGGTTCAA
The DNA here is from genome assembly GCA_900406295.1 of Aurinia saxatilis. NCBI lineage: Eukaryota > Viridiplantae > Streptophyta > Magnoliopsida > Brassicales > Brassicaceae > Aurinia > Aurinia saxatilis. The sequence goes on from OVAP01003319.1 coordinate 9,388, forward strand.
CAAGCCACAAAACTCCCAAGACATAATTTTACCTAAAAAGAGTCGATATGATACTAATCACACCAAAAAGACTTGATTAAACACACTATATTCTGGTTCAAAAACGGTAAAATCCAGGATATATCTATTCCCCCAGACTTAGTCTTTTGCTTTCCCTCAAGCAAAACAATCAATTAAGCAAGTGAAAAAGGTTTGAAAAATTAGAGACTAACCTTCTCCTTGGTGCATTCCGATAAATCATTCAACTCAGCAATCCACACATATGCAAAACTAATCCAAAACTTGACCACCATGTACTTCTCCATAGACTTCCTCAACTTTCCGGATTCAAACCAATAACCTAGTTACATAGTCATTTTACCATTATCACAAGTCTCATCTTTGATCACAATGCCGAGAACCTTTTATATTATTCCCATACAATATTGACAAACTAACCACTAGAACTTTTTGTACTATGCCCCAGACTTGGATGTTTCTCACTCACTGAGGTGGTGGATCAGTGAGATTATATATCTAGTCGTTTGCCTTGTCTCTCTTGCTCTCAAAGGATGAATATTACCATCATTAGAAAGGTCATTTCCTAGCTTTCTTCATTCTTTACGTGATCATCTTTTTAGGTGTGAAATACTGGGATGATTGGAAATTTTTTCGATGTCATGTCATCTCTTGATAATAAAAGGGAGAGTAGCTTCTCTTAGTTGTATTTTCCAAGCATGAATGACGAATCAAACCCTAAAACATTGGTGATTGATGAGGTGCAATAGTAAGCTCGGGCTTACTTTGGAGTCAACAACTAGACATGAATATCTCTGGTCTTCTAATTGGCCTTTGGAATTTTCATTGGTCTCTTTCTGAAATCAGTTTGCATTGATAGTCACTTAGCTTGAACAGAAATGCAACACACGTGAAAACATTTAAGCCTCAAATGCATTTTGACTAAAAAAAAACTGACGCAAACAAACTCACTGAAACTATCTCTTCAACATACAACTCGAGGTTGCATGTTACAAAAGCTAGGGAAAAAGTGGCATCTCGTTGGAAACCATATCAAGTTGTTCTTCTGAATTCGCCACGATTGTTGCAGTCTTTAAGGAACAAGCATTTGTCAAGATATATCTTCCCATATCAAAATCATCTTCATGTCCTAGACAATATAGATTGTGTTTTCTCCACTTGAAAATTTCAAGAAAGGTGGAGAAACATCCAAGAACAATGCTCGGCTCTCCCATCCAACACTCCGGCCTGAAAACAAAACAAGTTCCTAAAAATCAAAACAGAGAGAAAAGAAAGAACCTTACATCCTTATCTCTTTCACCAACCTTGCAGAAGCAATCTCAAGAGTATCGTTGTTTGCCTTAGATTCTTCAGTTCATTTTGTGGTCATCATCTAGTTAAATCAGTAACAACGCCAGCAAATTGGGCCTATCATTTGATTAATTTATCCTCTGTTCTTATTGTTTTGTAATAGTCACCAAAAGTGGAAATGCATCCAGTGAAGTTAAAGCTCAATCGCTTAAGTCTGAATTAATTGGATGCACTTAAGCAAAAATGGAATTGAATGCAGTTCCAACATCAGACTTATGCAATTGAGCTTTGAATTCGCTGGATGCAGTTCCATTTTTTGTGACTCTTACAAAACAATAAAAACAGAGGATGAATCAATCAAATGATAGACCAAATTTGCTGGCATTATTACAGACTTAACTAGATGGTGGCCACATAATGAACTGAACAATTTAAGGCAAACAATGATGAGGTTGCTTCTACAAGGTTGGTGACACAGACTTTCACTCTACAATATTCTCTATTTCATTATATGTTAAAATGTTTTGGGTCCGTGTCATTGCTTATTTTAGGGCAGCTAAGAATGTAAAAAAATCTTAAAAGATATAACTACGGATTTGCTGGTGAAGATATTATCATTTCTTTCAACAAACGTTGCAGTATCCATGAGTGTTTTACAAAAAGAATGGCAGTTTCTTTGAATGTGGCTGCCAAGACTTGAGTTCAATGATACATATCTCTCACAAAAAATTATACCTTTGAGTTTCCAAGAAGAAAGAGAAATACTACTATACAAAGGTACTCTCTAGTATTGTATGATCTCTGCTCCAAGAAACAGTTATACTGGCAATACTTAGCTATCGTACAGAGCGAGAAACAACAACTTCTATCCAATGTAAGATATCTTCAGGTTGAAAAACTATTAGTTAATTATATTGAGAGAGAAGCTTTCTAGGACTCTAGCATAATTAAGTGGAAGATTCTTTTTGATAGATTGGTGAAGACTCTCGCATAGAGACTGTGAGAGATCAGTACCATTGAACTCAAATCTTGGCAGCCACATTCAAAGAAACTGCCCTTCTTTTGATAAGATGCTCGAGGATACAACAACGTTTGTTGGAAGAAACGATAGTATCTTCACTAGCAAATCCTTAGTCATATCTTAAACGCCACAAGATTTTGTTACCTTTTTAGCTTCACCCTAAAACATGCAATGACATGGAACAAAAACATATTAACATGTAATGAAATAAAGAATATGGTATAGTGAAAGTATTTATGTCCCCATGCAGAAACAACCTCAAGAGTATCATTGTTTGCCTTAGATTCTTCAGTTTTTTTTGTGGTCATCATCTATTTAATTCAGTAATAATGCCAGCAAATTGGGCCTATCATTTGAATAATTTATCCAATGTTCTTATTATTTTGTTATAGTCGCCGAAAATAGAAACGTATGCAGTGAAGTCAAAGCTCAATCGCTTAAATCTGAATTAATTAGATGCACTTAAGCAAAAATGGAATTGAATGCAGTTCCAACATCAAACTTAAGCGACTGAGCTTTGAATTCACTGGATGCAGTTCCATTTTTGCTGACTCTTACAAAACAATAAAAACAGAGGATGAATCAATCAATTGATAGGCCAAATTTGCTGGCATTATTACGAACTTAACTAGATGGTGACCACATATTGAACTGAACAATTTAATGAAAACAATGACGAGGTTGCTTCGGCAAGGTTGGTGACAAAGACTTTCACTCTATAATATTCTCAATTTCGTTACATGTTAAAATGTTTTGGGTCCGTGTCATTGCTTGTTTTAGGGCAGCAAAGAATATAACAAAATCTTTTGGCGTAAAAGATAAGACTAAGGATTTGCTGGTGAAGATATTATCGTTTCTTCCAACAAACGTTGCGGTATCCACAAGTGTCTTATAAAAAGAATGGCAGTTTCTTTGGATGTGGCTGCCAAGACTTGAGTTCAATGATACATATCTCTCACAAAAAATATACCTTCGAGCTTCTAAGAAAAAAGAGATTTGCTACTATACAAGCTACTCTCTAGTATTGTATGATCTCTGCTCCAAAAATCAGTTATACTCGCAACACTTAGCTATCCTACAGAGCGAGAAAATACGACTTCTATCCAAAGTATGATATCTTCAGGTTGAAAAACTATTGATTACTTATATTAAGAGAGAAGCCTTCTAGGACTATAGCACAATGAAGTGGAAGATTCGTGTTGATAGATTGGTGAAGACTCTCGCATAGAGACTGTGAGAGATCAGTATCATTGAACTCAAGTCTTGGCAACCACATCCAAAGAAACTGCCCTTCTTTTGATAAGACACTCGAGGATACGACAACTTTTGTCAGAATAAACGATAGTATCTTCACTAGCAAATCCTTAGTCCTATCTTTAATGCCTCATTATTTTGTTACCTTCTTAGCTTCGCCCTAAAACAAGCAATGACACAGAATATCATTGCTGAAGTATGGTAGAGTGAAAGTATCTTTGTTACCACCTTGTTGAAGTATCTCTGTTACCAACCTTGCTGAAGCAACCTCAAGAATATCATTGTTTGGCTTAGATTCTTCAATTCGTTTTGTGGTCATCATCTAGTTAAATCAGTAATAATGCCAGCAAATTGGGCCTATCATTTGATTAATTTATCCTCTGTTATTATTGTTTTGTAACAGTCGCCGAAAATGGAACTGCATCCAGTGAAGTCAAAGCTCAATCGCTTAAGTCTGAATTAATTGGATACACTTAAGCGAAATGGAATTGAATGCAGTTCCAACATCAGACTTAAGCGATGTGAATTCAGTGGATGCAGTTCCATTTTCGATGACGCTTACAAAACAATTAAAACAGAGGATGAATCAATCAAATGATAGCCCAAATTTGCTGGCATTATTACGGACTTAAATAGATGGTGGCCACATAATGAACTGAACAATTTAAGGTTAAAGGATTTAGTTTCATTTGAAGATGATGAAGATTAAAAAAAAACTTGGAGACATTTTCAAATGGTTAAAAGATTTGGTTTTGGACATACCTTGTTTCTTGAGAATGGAAAAATATTTTATTACATTACTAGTGGACTGTTTCTTTCTTTTTTCAGTTAAGCATATTGTAGCTTTTGATTTGAAAGGTATGTTCCAAAAAACAAAACCAAGCAGAATTAGAAACTAGAGCAAATAAATTGTTGAATCTGTTCATTGAGAAAATTCAAAACAAATGCCGTGTTTGTTTCTAATAACCATTTTTACATCTAGAAAACTTGTTAGTTTGAGTATTTATCAAAGCTATATGCAACTAATAAAGAAAGATTGGAGAAATTCTCAAAATAAAATGAATAAAATACTTTAAGATATAAAATTAAAGGTTTCATAATATGGACTAAAATAGCAGAAGTTGCAAAATATGTACGTTGAACATATTGCATTGTTTCATTGCCACTTCACTAGTTAGTTTATTTTTACCCAACATATATGTTACTAAAGGTATTATATCATAAAATTTTAAATATTATATATATATATATATATATATATATATATCTCTATATATGTGTGTGTGTGTGTATGTGTGTGTGTGATGATTTTTTTTTTACAATATGTAGATAAATTTTATAATTATAGTTACTGGATAATTCATATATTATATAGAATAACGATATATGATCACATAAATAAAATGTAATATCATATGCTATTATTTATATTTGTAAATTAACATTTCAAAATGTTTAGTGTGTCTTTAAAACAAAAATACGTGAGTTTGTTTTGCGATAATTGATAAGTAACACTTTCTTTTTTGTCAACAAGTAAGTTCATTCATTTTTAAGTGATAATTGCAGAGGAAGTAGAAAAATTTGAGTGAAGGATAATATTAGTTCCATTTTATGACATAGGATCTATTGACTCTTGCAGTCTTGGCTAGATGATACATGATAAAGTTAATTTCTCTGGGAATCTTCTCGAAGAGCATATCCTCTTTGGCTCTAACCAAGCACTTGATGTCTACGAATTGTTGTTATGAATTGGAGGTCTTTTTGACTGTTGATATAGTTCTCTGGAATCATCACAGAACATCACTCTCTCAAAGTTCAGCTTATTGACTAGAACTGCCATCTTTAGAGCTTCAACCATGCATCAAAGGGAGTTGTTGTAGTTATCTCAAAGTATAAGCCACCGATCAAATCTATTGGCAAAGGTGCTTATGGCATCGTTTGGTAAGTTCCACTTTATACATTTTTGCTAAGAAGATGGAGACTCGCGGCAACGTTGAAGACTTAGTGGATAAGATTTTCTTGAAGCCATCGCCGTGAGTCTCCATCTTCTATTGTATAAAGTGAAATTTGCCAAATGATACCATAAGCACCTTTGCCAATAGGCTTGATCGGTGGCTTATACTTTGAGGTAAATTCAAAGACACTTCCTAATATATCATATCGTATAAATTTACCATCATGGCTGATATTTGCTTGAACATTCCCAGGTGGAGGATATGGCGAACCGTTGGTAGTAACCTCACCGCGAATTTCCGTCTTCTTAGCAATGTTAGCCATTGCTGAAATTAAAGAAAGATAATAAATAACAGAGGAAGGGTTTTTCTCTTATCTTTCTTTCTTCTCTCTCGACAAAAATTTAATCTTATCTCATCTCTTTCGCCATTTTACTTTAATTTTCACGAGAGATCACACAAAAAATACAGTAAAGATAGAGTGACAATGAGCATGCGGTGACGATGATGAATATCCGGTGACGATGATGAAGATCCGGTGATAGTGATGAAAACCCAATGATGGTGATGAAGATCCAGTGAAGATGAAGACGACGGATGTCGATGATAACGATCTAGTGATGCTGATAAAGATCAGGTGGCGATGATGCCGATTCGGTGACAATACTCACCGGTGGTGATGACGAAGATCCGGCGGTAATTATTGAGTTCTAGAGACGATATCAACAATCTCGGTAATAATCCGGTGAGTATCCCACATCCAAATTATTAGCCGATTCTTATTATGTTTATATAATTATTTAAGATAATAAACTGCAACAAATTTATTAAATGGCCAACACTAAATTTAGTAGACTAACATTGAATGTAAACCATAATCCATGATCTCCAAACCTAACATAAATCATATAGTGAATATTGTTTTATTATGAAAATTAAATTCGTAATCGTTTATATATATGTTTGGACGACTATTATATATGTAATATTTCAACATATATTAGTTTCTCGTAAATTTTGACCCTTAAATTGTTTGTTGTTATCTATATGTTTAGCCGAACATTATATATAGTGTATTTCAACACAAATCTTAGACGTCTAATAGATTAATTACATCAGTGATTGGGTTATTTCTTCTTATTTTGTCAGCATACCATTCATATGTCTAGCAAACTACTATATATCTTATATTTCAACATAACTATTAGACGGCTACTATATTATATAACTCGTTAGATGAGTTGTGTTTTTTTCTTTTTTCTTTTTTTGGAGAACATATGTATCAACTAAGAGAAATATATAAAAGAAGAATAACGAGTTATGAAGAGAAAGAGACGAAAAGAGAAAAGTTGAAAGAGGAAGAAAGAGATTCAGAAAGAAAGATAGATAAAAAGGAAGAAAGAGGCAAATAACATGTCATGTGATAATAAGGGCACCATTATCATTATTTTTGTTTAACAGTACTTTGGTTATCCCAATTCGTAAATTGTGGCAAACTTCTTTCCCATGACCCCAAAGTTCTTTCTCATGATCGCCAATTACTCTCTCTCTCCATATTTTTTATTTATTTTGTATGTGGTTTCAACTTTTTTCATTACACATTTTTGAATTTACAATTTACAAATGTAACTTCAGATTAAAATTAAAGGGGTAATTAATATTTTTTTTTTTTTTTTTGTAAAAAGGGTAATTAATATTTGATATTGACTATAACATATAACCCACAAAAACTTTGCATTAGATCTTTATCTATTTCAATGGAGAGTTTTTATAGTTCAATTTGTTAGTTATGATACTCATATAATCAATGCCTCAATTTTAAACACTGTCTTCGGTCACCAATAACAGACTTCCAGAAACAGTACTCTAAGGTTTTGGTGAAGGCCATTCAACGACAATGGTATCCAATTATGACGTTCCTAATTTTCAGCCAATGTACGTTAATCTGCCTCCTCAAAAAATTAAATAATGTTCTCTCTCTGATATATCTTATATTTTACCGGTTTTTATCATAATAAACATATAATTATT
>OVAP01003320.1:0-16067 GCA_900406295.1 Aurinia saxatilis
AGAGATCTAGGACTGGAAACCTGATAGTTCCTAAGTGGTTAGGTAGGTCAGTTTTCCTACACGTTTGGCTAACCATGCTTATTACTGTTTTTTAGATGGTTATTCAGGTTTCTTTCAGATTCTTATACACCCAGACGACCAGGAAAAGACGACATTCACATGTCCTTATGGCACTTATGCTTACCGCAGAATGCCATTTGACTTATGCAACGCTCCAGTGACTTTCTAATGATGCATGTTAATTTTTTCCAATATGATTGAGGACAATGTTGAAATTTTTATGGATGATTTTTCTGTGTATGGATCTTCTTTTTCTAACTGTCTTTCTAACTTGTGTAGAGTTTCGAAGCGGTATGAAGAGAGGCATCGTGTGCTTAACTGGGAAAAAATGCCACTTCATGGTGAAGGATGGGATTGTCTTAGGACATAAAATTTCTGAAAGTGGCATTGAGGTTGACAAGGTGAAAATCGAGGAGATGACGAGTCTACAGCCTCCTGATTCTGTCAAAGGAGTAAGGAGCTTTCCACGATATGCAAGTTTAGACAGACGTTTTATCAAAGATTTTTCCAAGATAGCTCGTCCGTTGACTCAACTACTATGCAAAGAAACCAAGTTCCACTTCGACAATGACTCTTACAAGCCTTCCTCACCATCAAAGGATCTTTAGTGAGCACACCGATTGTGCAACCGCCTGATTGGGAGCTGCCATTCGAGGTGATGACCGATGCTAGTGATTATGCTGTCAGTGTTGTTGGGTCAGCGGAGAGACAAGAGACTCCATGTCATTTACTCGCTAGCCGAACACTATATGGTGTGTAATGTAAGTATGCTACTACTCAAAAGGAATTACTTGCGATTGTGTTTGCATTTGAAAATTTTTGATCCTATCTTGTTGGGTCTAAAGTTATTGTTCAAACTGACCATGCCGCTCTACGGTATTTGCTTAACAAGAAGGATGCCAAGCCTCGGCTCCTGTGATGGATTCTTTTGTTGTATGAATTTGACTTGGAGATTAAGGACAAGAAAGGAGTTGATAATGGAGCAGATGATCACCTGTCGAGGATGCGAGTAGATGATGATGTGCCAATCAATGACAATCTTCCTGAGGAGAATGTATATTCTATCGATATCGATCATGCCAAGGAGGCTGCTAAGATTGAAGAGTGAGACGCCTTGGTTCGGAGAGATTGCCAACTATCTAGCTGCTGAGAAGGAACCCGAGAAGTTCACTGGCTACAACAAGAAGAAATTCTTGCGTGACATTAGACACTATTTCTAGGATGAGCCGTACCTTTACAAGAAGTGCACTGATGGTGTCTTCCGCTGATGCATTCCAAAAGAAGAAGTTACAGGGATTTTACATGATTGTCATGCTTCTTCTTATGCAGGTCACTTCACGACTTTCAAAATAGTGTCCAAAGCTTTACAAGCGGGATTTTGGTGGCCTACGATGTTCAAAGATGCACATAATTTCATCTCCAAATGCGACACATGTCAGCGACAAGTAACCACCAACAAGTGGAATGAGATGTCTCAAAACTTCATCCTAGAGGTTGAAGTGTTTGATGTGTGGATAATCGACTTCATGGGACCATTTCCAATCTCCAGGAAGAATGAATACTACCTAGTCGCCGTCGACTATGTCTCCAAATGGGTGGAAGCACTTGCAAGTCCGACGAACGGTTCGAAGGTAGTGCTTAAGATGTTCAACTTTGTTATTTTTCCCATGTTCGAAGTACCAAGAGTTGTTATCAGCGATGGAGGGACCCACTTTATCAACAAGGTCTTTGCAAACCTACAACGGAAACACGGAATCAAACACAAAGTTGCTACAACTTATCACCCGCAGACGAACGGCCAGGTCGAAGTTTCAAATAGAGAAATCAAGAGCATCTTACAGAAGACGGTGAAAACCTCTCGTACGGATTGGTCCGAGCGGTTAGATGATGCACTTTGGGCCTATAGGACAACATACAAGACTCAATTGGGCACAATACCATTTCACCTTGTCTACGGAAAGTCTTGTCATCTTTCGGTTGAACTCGAGGATAAAGCAGCATGGGCGGTGAAGAAGATGAATTTCGACCTCAAACCATCACATGGGCGCCGTTTGATCCAACTGAATGAGCTTGATGAGATTCGCCAAACCGCATACGAGAATTCCAAAATTTACAAGGAGTGGATGAAAGCCATCCATGACAAAGAGATCATTTCCCGCGACTTTGCTGCCAACGATCAGGTATTGCTTTTTAACTCTCGTTTGAAGCTTTTCCCAGGAAAGTTGAGGTCGTTGTGGTCCGGCCCTTTCACCATCAAGGAAGTGAGACCATATGGAGCGATCGTTTTATTTAACAAGAATGGTTTTGATTTCATTGTCAATGGGCAAAGGTTGAAACCGTATCTCGCGGATACGGCAACCACTGACAGCGAAGTTATTCTCCTAAGGGATCGAACTTGCGCATAAAAGGTGTGTGAGTCAAGCTATGTGACTTAAAACAAGCGCTGAGTGGGAGGCAATCCACTAGGTAGATTTTTCGTTCTTTTATTTTATTTTCTTCTTTCTATTCTTTATTTTCACTAATATATTAATTTTTAGTGTTGATTTTAAGTGTTTCAGTTAAAAAAAATGGTGGAGTTAGACGCTTCGAACGGTCGTTCTGGACTGCGGAACGGTCGTTCCGGATCCTGGTACGCGAATTTCTGGTTCATTCCGGTTTGGTTCACTTAACCAACCGGAAAACATCTAATTTATCTCTGCACATATTATTTTCAGATAAAAACTCAATTCTTCTTCTCCTCTAACGCGACTTGGAACTAAAAAGAGAAGAAACATAGATTTCTTCTTCACTTGCTCAATGCTTCACCTTTTTGAGTGATTCTTGTCCCTAACTTATTTGATTTTTTGTGCTATATCCATTTCTAGTGTCTATTATGGCTCACAGGCAAGGTAAGTCTCTCAATCACCATTTTTTTTGTCCGAATCCAAAATTCTATGTGTGCAAAATTGGGTACGACTAATGCATATTTTGGGTTGATTCGTGCCTGGTAGAAGTGTTCTAGGATGAAAATAAGTGGAACCCATGCCTTAATTCATCATTTTTTAGCGTTTAATTTTCATGATTTTTTTATTGATGAACAATGGCTATGATGGGCGAATTTAGTAATTTGAGTTGGAGAATTGTGCTAGTTTAGGTTGTGGAATGAGGTTGATAGTGATATATGATTGCCTAGCATCATCATTTACTTTGACTCATGTTTCCAAAAATTCTTGATTAATATGAGTTTTGGTTTTTGGTTGATGTCTTGTAGGTAATGGCACCTAAGCAAGGAGGAACCACAAGAAAGAACACACGGAGGCAACCTAACGGCAAGGCAGTAGCATCATCATCAAGGGAAGATCTTCCAATTCTTCGAGCACCATCGGGTGAGGTACCAGTGCGCACATCCGAACCTTGGCCGCGTCCAGCAAGAGAAGAGGGCTATCCATTCGTCACAGATAATGTCCCTTTGGTGCCCCAATTGTCCTATGCCGAGTTCAACGATACGACATTCCAGAACCGTTATTATGGGAACTCGTGGAAAGACTACAACAATTGTTACTACAATGGGCTGCAGATCATACAAACACGCGTCATTTGCAAGTGGACTTTGAAGCAGATGGGGATCGAGAAGGAAGTATTTCAGTTGTTGCGATGAATTGGGTTGAGACATATGGCAGAACTAGAGTACAAACTTTACCCGGAACCCGTCCGACAATTCTTGGCTTCGTGTGAGGTTACCATCGCTTGACGTCCGAGGGCACTCTATCTTTTCTATATCAAGGCGAGTTTTATGAGATGACAATCCATGAGTTGTGTGATATATATGGGTTCGACAAGAGCATACAGAGAGTTAAATTTTCGTGCGAGAGTGTCACCGATTTATGGGATCTTATGCCTGCTAAAGCCAAAGGTCCGGGGAGAGACGACAAGCTGACACTGATCCGCAACCCGGTCCTGATGGTTGTAGCCAAGATTTTAGGTGAGACATTGTTTGCTAAGGAAGAAGTTGGTTCTTTGATAGCTCACGAGTTGTTGTTACTACATCTGGCCCTCTCAAGTTTTATTGACTCGAGGTATGATCACAAAGCCCCGAGCAGAAACTTCAGTGTTAACTTTGGTGCTTTTTTGCAGCTACTTTTGTCTCTAAGAAGTTCTGAGTTGTTGCAACTACACCAGGCACTCCCGAGTTTTATTGACTCGATGTATGATCACGAAGCCCCGAGCAGAAATTTCAGTGTTAACTTTGGTGCTTTTTTTGCAGTTACTCTTGTCTCTAAAAAGTTCTGAGCACTCGATACGGCTAAGTCGAAGAAGGAGACGATTGGTAGTCTCTTGACTCTCATCTTCCTTTATCATTAGATTGATCTCTCTTCAGATTACTTTCTACCTCCGACGACATTGGACGAGCCGTTCTTTAACAATGCTCGGTATCTCCGAACGGATTGAAAATATCGATTTATTGCTCGCGACGGAAATGCCCGTATCATTCAGCTTCCCAACACCGAGCTCACCTCCCTCACTTCAGTGGCTAATGTTGAGTTCTTGCCCTCATTAGATGTAACCCCTTACAATCCAAAGATACCACGACTCCGCGGGAGCTCTTCGCGAGCTTCTCAGCCTTACCTGGGGGATGATTTCGTGCATGATCCTTTCTCGCAGCCCCCGACTGAATTCTTGCTACCCGAGTACACCGATGAGTTCGATCTTCCACCACTTGCTGCATACGCTACAGATAGAGAGCGCATGGATTGGATGATCGAGTCACAACGCAACAACCACTCCACGATGGGGTCTATTTGGAGAGCTCTTGCGAAGATGAGGTGTCCTCGTCCTCCTTCCGAGCTTCACAGACATGCAGCCCACCAAGACATGTAACATGATCTAGCAGAGCTGCCACTGTTGATGCTGAGCGAGATGGGGACGATGAGGAGGCTGAGGATGAAGAGGAGATTGTTCATCGACGATGAGCAAGGAGAGTGCCAATACAAATCCCGCAGTGCCAAGTCCTTCAGATCATGTCTGAGTACCACTTACTTTTCTTTATCTTTTATTTATGGGTTTACTTTTTTTTCTTTGTTATATCCTCTTTCATACTTATTTTCATACTTATTACCGCAACAGATCAGCCATTGTTCCCCCATCAATGTGAAAATAAGTATGAAAGAGGATACGGCAAGAAAAAAAAGATAAATAAATAAAAGATAGAGAAAAGTATGTGGTACTCAGACGCGATCCGAAGGACTAGCGCTGCGGGACTGTCCTGTCACTCTCCTAGCTTGTCGTCGATGAACAATCTCCTCATCATCCTCAGCCTCCTCATCGTCCCCATCTCGCTCATCATCAGCAGTGGCAACTCTGCTATATCCCGTTCCATTCCCCTGGTGGACTGCATGTCTGTGAAGCTCGGAAACAGGAAGGAGGACGAGGACACCTCATCTTCGCAAGCGCTCCCCAAATAAACCCCATCATGGAGTGGTTGCTGCGCTGTGACTCGATCATCCAATCCATGTGCTCTCTGTCTGTAGCGTCTGCAGCAAGTGGTGGAAGATCGAACTCACCGATGTATTCGGGTAGCAAGAACTCAGTCGGTGGCTGCGAGGAAGGATCATGCACAAAATCATCCTCCAGGTGAGGCTGAGAAGCTCGCGAAGAGCTCCCACGGAGTCGTGGTATCTCTGGATCGTAAGGGGCTACATCTAGTGAGGGCAAGAACTCAACATTGGCCACTGAAGTGAGGGAGGTGAGCTCGGTGTTGGGAAGCTGAATGATACGGGCATCTCCGTCGTGATCAACAAATCGATATTTCCAATCCGACCGGAGATACCGAGCGTTCTTAAAGAATGGCTCGTCCAATGTCGTCGGAGGTAGAAAGTCCTCTGAAGAGAGAGCAATCTCATGATAAAGGAAGATTGGAGTCCAGAGACTACCAATCGTCTCCTTCTTCGACTTAGCCATATCGAGTGCTCGGAACTTTCTAGAGACAAGAGTAGCTTCAAAAAGAGCACCAAAGTTAACATTGAAATTTATGCTCGGGGCTTCGTGATCATACCTCGAGTCAACAAAACTCAGGAGTGCCTGGTGTAGTAACAACAACTCGTGAGCTGTCAAAGAACCAAGTTCCTCCTTAGCAAAAAATGTCTTGGCTATAACCCTCAAGACCGGGTTGCGGATCAGTGTCAGCTTGGCATCTCTCCCCGGACCTTTGCCTCTAGCAGCCATAAGAACCCATAAATTGGTGACGCTCTCGCACGGAAATTTCACTCCATGTATGCTCTTGTCGAACCCATAGATATCACACAGCTCATGGATTGTCGTCTCATAAAACTTGCCTCGATATAGAAAAGATAGAGTGCCCTCGGACGCCAAGTGATTGTTCATGTTCTCGTAGGTAACCTCACACGAAGCCAATAATTGTCAGACGGGTTCCTGGTAAAGTTTGTACTCTGTTTCTGCCATATGTCCCAACCCAATTTGTCACAACAACTGAAACACCTCCTTCTCGATCCCCATCTGCTTCAAAGTCCACTTGCAAATGACACGTGTTTGTATGGTATGCATCCAATGCAGCCCATTGTAGCAACAACTGTTGTAGTCTTTCCATGAGTTCCCGTAATTACGGTTCTGGAACGTTGTATCGTTGAACTCTGCATAGGACAATTGGGGGCACCAAAGGGACATTGTCTGTGATGAATGGATAGCCCTCTTTTCTTGCTGGACGCGGCCAAGGTGCGGATGTGCGCACTGGTTCCTCACCCGGTGGTGCTCGAAGAATTGGAAGATCTTCCCTTGATGATGATGTTACTGCCTTGTCCTTAGGTTTCCTCTGTGTGTTCTTTCTCGAGGTTCCTCCTTGCTTAGGTGCCATTACCTACAAGACATCAACCAAAAAACAAAACTCATATTTATCAAAAATTTCTCAAAACATGAGTCCAAGTAAATGATGATGCTTTTGGCAATCATATATCACTATCAACCTCATTCCACAACCTAGACTAGCACAATTCTTCAACTCAAATTACCAAATTCGTCCATAATAGCCTTTGTTCATCAATCCAAAAATCATCAAAATTAAACGCTCAAAAACGATGAATTAAGGCATGGGTTCCATTTATTTTCATCCTAGAACATTTCTATCAGGCACGAATCAACCCAAAACGCATCAATCATACCCAATTTTGCACACATAGAATTTCGGAGTCGGACAAAAAAATGGTGATTGAGAGACTTACCTTGCCTGTGAGTGATAATAGATACTAGAAATGGATAGAGTACGAAAAATCAAGCAAGTTAGAGACAAGAATCACTTAAAAAGGTGAAGAATTGAGCAAGTGAAGAAGAAATCTATGTTTCTTCTCTTTTTAGTTTCAAGTCGCGATAGAGAAGAAGAATTGAGTTTTGATATGAAAATAATTTGTGCAGCAATAAATTATATGTTTTCCGGTTTAGTTTAAATAAACCAAACCAGAATGAACCAGTATTTTTCAAAATTTCTCAGACGCACATACATAAAAAATGATTTATTAATTTGATTTGTTTCCTCTAAATTTTTTTTTTCCTCTAATATACTAGTGTGTAGTCTTGAAATTAATGAGGAAATGAATTATTGTATTTTCTTAATTAATTATCAATCATCAAAGAAAGTAAATAAATAAATATCTATAACAAACATTCTAGGCTCCTAGCCAAAATATAATATCTCAACCACGTGAAAAATATCCGCAATGTTATTGTATTAAAATCACAGGATGAGTTCATAACTCATAATTAAATATCTTTATGGTGCCATTTCTAGTCGGTTGGGTGACCCAACCCCATTATTAACGGAAAAATATGAAAGGTCGGTTTTGACAAAAAATGCGGAGCAACGTTTTTAACAGGAAAATATTGAATTATGTTTTAGGTGGAAAAACACGAAATTTCGGACTTTTACAAAAAAAAATGCGGAATCACGTTTTTCCGAGAAAACACGGAATCAAGTTTTCTAAAAAAAAAAAGCATAATCCTGTTTTCGGCAAAAAAAACACGGAATCTCCGTTTTGACAAAAAAAAGGTGGAATCAAGGTTTTTTTACAGAAAAATGCGGAATCACATATTTTTTGCGGGAAAATGCGGAATCTCGGTTTTGGTTGGCAAACCCGGAATCATGTTTTTGTAGGGAAAAACACGGAATCACCTTTTTGGCGAAAAAATACGGAATCTCGGTTTTGAAAAAAAACACGGAATTACGTTTTTGTCGGAAAAACACGGAAGCACATTTTCTAAGGGAAATCACGGAACCACGTTTTTGCCGGAAAAACATAAAATCACATTTTTGACGGAAAAACACGAAATCACGTTTTGTCGGGAAAACGCGGAATCACATTTTGTCGTGAAAACGCGGAATCACGTTTTTGGCGAGAAAATCAAAATTCTCGGTTTTGGTGGAAAAACTCGGAATCACATTTTTTGCGGAAAAACACGAAATCACTTTTTTTGCGGGAAATACACGGAATCTCGGTTTTGATAGAAAAAAAATGGAATTACGTTTTTTGACGGAAAAACATGAAATCACGGTTTTGGATCACGTTTTTGGTGGGAAAACGCGGAATCACGTTTTTGACGAGAAAATCCAAAATCTCGCTTTTGGTGGAAAATTCCAAAACACGTTTTTGGCGGAAAAACATGGAATCACGTTTTAGCGGGAAAATACGGAATCAAGTTTTCGGCAGGGAAACGCGAAATCTCGGTTTTGACAAAAAAATGCGGATTCATGTTTTTGGCGGAAAAACCCGGAATCACGTTTTTACGGTAAAACGCGGAATAACGTGTTTGGCGGGAAAACACGAAATCACGTTTTTGGCGATAAATCCGAAATCTCGGTTTTGGTGGAAAAACTCAAAATCACGTTTTTGGCGGAAAAGAACACGGAATCACATTTTTTGCGGGAAAAACACGGAATCTCGGTTTTGACAAAAAAAATGCGGAATCACGTTATTACGGAAAAACGCGGAATCACGTTTTTGGTGGGAAAATGCGGAATCACGTTTTTGCCAGAAAATCTAAAATCTCGGGTTTGGTGGAAAAACTCGAAATCACGTTTTTGTAGAAAAAATCTATAATCACGATTTTGACAAAAAAACAAGAAATCACGTTTTTACGGAAAATACGGAATCATGGGTTAAACAAAAAAAACCGTGTAATAATATTTTTAGGAGAAAAACTCCAAAATATCAGTTTTGGCGGGAATCATTTTTTTGTTAGGAAAGTTCAATATCACAAATTATGAAAAAAAAATATGGAATCATATTTTTGCCGTGAAAATGCGAAATCACGGTTATGACAAACAATATGGAATCACGTTTCTAGCAAAACAAAAATATAATATATATTTTTGCACATGAATTTGAAAATCATTATATTGTGAAATATTTAATATAATTATATTTTTTTTAATAAAAAAAATAATTTGTTGTAAATATATAATTGGAATAATTGCACAAGCTGGCAAAGATTTCAAAAATAATTATAAATAGACAAAGTGGCATTTCCGTAAATTTTAGTCAACATATTTTCACATAATTATGGCGAAAATGCCCTCATATTTGTTTATGACCTTCTGACTGTCGACACTTTTTTTTTTGCTATATCATCTCTTTCCCCTTTACTCTGTTTCAATTTCTACTTTCTATCTATCTCCAAGAAAAAATCAAAACTTTTTTTTATTGTAAATCGAGTTTGGCTTGACGATGCCGGAGAAGATGAATATGTGTCTTGGGTCAAAAACCAAAGAAAAAACTGGTTTAATAACCCACCAAATCCACAAGATTTTCAAATCCTCAATGATGCTAACCACGACTTCATATTCAATGGTTTGATACCTTTAATTCTTCTCCTTCTTCAATAGTGGATTTCCTCTTCTTCTCAGCTCGATCTTGATTGGGAACAGATTCAAGACAGTGAAGCACTTCTATCTTGCTATGATTCTCTTCTACCTTTTTTGATTTTTTGTCTGAAAGAAGATTACGAGAGGCTGTAGATCCAAACCTTCCTCCACCGTCAAATCTAATCCCTACGTGCCTCCCCAAAATGACGAGATCCAATCCTCTCAAATTATTAATGCTGGTGGAAACGAGATCTAAATTCTGGTAATTTAGAGCCATAACCCACTAGCTTTTGTGTGTGTAGTGTGATTTTTGCTCACCACTTGCTATCAGTCATGTGGAACTCATTGTATTTATATACATAAACACTCACTCTTGCTCTTTCTACTAGATGCCGATCTGGGTTTTCTTTTTTGTAAATGCAGGATTCAGAAATTCTTCTTGCTCTATTTTTATTTAGTAAACTTATGTTTTGCTCAAACTATTATGATTTGGGTTTTGGGTAATGTTTGATTTGTTTGTTGAAGTAAGAGGTTGAGTTTTTTTTATGTGAAATATGATCTTGTTGACTTGAGTTTAGCATATTTGGACTGAAACTGAGGTTGTAAAAAGACCGAGGAAACTAAGGTTGTGAATGAGAACAACGAAGAGAAGACTGACCCTGAGGATTCTAGTGAGGAGAACTCTGGTGAGAAGACGAAGTCAGTTGAGGGAAAGAAGGAATTTGATGTCGAAAATGGTGATGGAGTTAAAGAGTATTTTGTAATTCCATTTTTGTATCTTATTAGAGATAGTTGTATCATGTATTTTTTTAAAACAGCATGTTACTTATTCATAGTACATGACCAAATAATATGTTAATTATTCAAGTTACATGTTATTTGTTTATCTACGTGTTATTATTCTTATTACATGTTATTTCATTTTCATATATTTTTCTGCTATAATGTATTTATTAAAAGCACACGACCAAATAACATGTTATCTATTCAGATTACATGTTATTTGTTTCTGGTACACGATGAAATAACATGTTATTTAGTCATGTTTCACGTAATGTATTTATGTAATGTGTTATTTATGCGTGTAACATGTTATTTCATTCATATATATTTATGTTACATGTTATTTATTAAAAGTATGATTAAATATCATATTATTTATTCATGTTTCACGTTATTTCATTTATATATAATCATATCAATAATATCTTCTTTTTAAAAATATCATGACATCAATTTTAGTTATTCATGTCACATGTTATTTACTCTCATGACATGTTATTTCATTCACATATATTTATGTTACATGTTATCTATTACAAAATACACAATGAAATAACATGTTCTATGATAAACAAAATTTCAAATTCAAATGACTTTTGTCGAAGATGTTACACTTATTTTTCTCACCAAGCACTAAAAAGCCTTACAAAGAAAACAAAACTAAAAAACTCATAAACCAATCTGATTATTTTACTTAATGCACACAAATTTACAAAAACAAAAAAATCCAAAACATCACTTTGAAAAACAAAACCTCTAGAGAGTAAAATTGGAAAGGAGAATCAAAGAGATTGTTTCTTCACAATCAAGTAAACTGTTTCAAACCCTTTTATGGTTCAAACTTCAGTTAACTTACCAAGAAAGCAACCCTGGTGATCTACTTAAACCACTTGATTTCTCCGAATGATTCTCTGATAACCCGAAACAATCATATCTATGTTTCATGACGATATTCTCTTTAAATGAATCACAAGTTATTTCCGGCAAAATCCATTGTGAATAGCCTTTAACATTTGAACATTTCAATGGAGACTTCTTTGAATTCTTCTTCACTATTAGAGTAACATTAAGGAAACATATATTCCTGAACACATCTCGTTCTATACCTTCAAGAAGACCCGCAACACTGATATCTTTGCCATTAACATTCTCAAACGTGATTTTTTTGATAGCCGGAAGTGTTTTAGGATCATAGTTGTCATCAGGATGTTCACCATACTTACTAGTGAATCTAATCGCTTTATGCACATTGTCGAATTTCATTCACATATATTTGACGTTACATATTATTTATTCTTGTTACATGTTATTTCATTAACATATATTTATTTACAGGTTATCTATTACAAATACACAATGAAATAACATGTTACTTATTCAAGTTACATGTTATTTACTGACGTGACATGTTATTTCATTCACATAGATTTATGTTACATGTTATCTATTACAAAATACACAATGAAATAACATGTTAATTATTCAACTTACATGTTATTTATTCTTGTGACATGTTATTTCATTCACATATGTCTATGTTACATGTTATATATTACAAAATACACAATGAAATAACATGTTATTTACTTATATTACATGTTATCATAAAACAACAACAAATTCATGACAATGAATTGATTTTTGTTTCATTAAAGGCATCTTGTTAGATTATCTCTCGATATAATGCAACTGAGCATTAAATGAACTCAGCTTTTGACAAAAACCTGTTGCATCCCTTAACGCGGTGTCAGATGGGCCCACGCGTTGAAATGTGCACATCCACAACTCCGAGGTTAGTTTCGTTCTTCATCTCTTTTCCTTTTCTACAAAAATGCATTTTAGCTTTGCCTATTTCTCAATTAAGTCTCAGATTTTTGCCACTTATTTAATTTACTCTATATAATTTAATAATAAAATTTGGTTAGATATGATTTACTTATTTAGTTTGGTTATCCTTGGTTTAGATATTTGTTTGATTATTTTAAAAATTGGTTAGCTAAAAATTGATTTGGTTTAGTTCAAAATGTATTATCAATGAGTTGGTTTGGGTAAACCCATCAACTCATTTTAACAATACTCATTTCAACCCAACTCATTAAACTCATTAACTCATTAACTTATTTTAACTCAAATATCAAATTTATTGGGTTAATAAATTGGTTTGAGTTGTATTAACCCATAACGATTGACTCAATTTGACACCCTAGTTGGATCACAAATAATTTTGTTTATTGGTCTTTCCATTTCGAAAACGACCCTAGATAGGAAAAGAAAATTAGGTCATGTTCCCCACTTTCTCAAATTTACTTTTCTATTGGATGATCAAGCTCATAGCACACGGTTTGATGTTTTGGTTCTTCTTTAGCATTATGGTAGAGAATATTGTGTGTGCCTAATTGAAATGGCATGTGAGGTGGATATATATGATACTGTGACTATTATGCAGTATGATTTTTTTAAATTAATGTTTTGGCTGGAAAATCTATATTTCTGTTGAAAGGTATTTTTTTCAAATTAAAGAAGATTGGTTTCACAGTGTAGAAGTTTGTTACAAAACCAAATTTGGATGTTTTTCCCAAAGAGAATTATAAGAATAGTAATGGGTCAGGCCCATACATTTGGGTGTAAACGATGTCGTTCGTTGTCCTCTATCACCAAAATCGAAGAAGGGTGAAGAACACTATGCTCGCTCGGTAGTCGCTACTCACACAGATAGAAGAAACGGAGTAATGTCATCAGAGACTAAAGAAACCCGACCCGAAGACCCGGAAACCCATTCTAATCCGGATCCACCCGGAGATGAACCTCCCGTTAACCCCACCGCCTACGACAACGATAACGACGTCCTTTCCGATGCGTCGGCGACGGAGACAGACCTCTCGAGTCAATCGGAGCAACTCGTCGAAGAAGACGGCCAAAACTCACTCGACGATAACTCGCCATTAATGGAGCTTCAACCTATACCTACACCTCCTCTTCCTCCGAATATTAAACTCGAAACTCGCGTATCGGAATCGCTCGGTGAAGAATCCTCCGATCTAGTGGCGGAGCAACAATCGCAAAATCCAAATGCGGCGGAACCTAATCCCAGGGTTAGAAAACGACGCCGGAGGAAACGATTCTTCACTGAGATAAACTCGAATCCAGCTTTCTCTAGAAACCGCCGCATGAGCGTCGGGAAAGAAGTAGATTCCGAAGCCCTAATCGCAATGTCCGTAGGGTTTCCGGTTCATTCGCTCACGGAGGAAGAAATCGAAGCTAATGTGGTTTCGATTATAGGAGGCAAAGAACAAGCCAATTACATTGTTGTGAGGAATCATATTATTGCTTTGTGGAGGTCTAATGTCTCGAATTGGTTAACTCGAGATCATGCTCTTGAGTCTATACGAGCTGAGCACAAAGCTTTGGTTGATACTGCTTATAATTTTCTACTGGAGCATGGTTATATTAATTTCGGGTTAGCTCCGGTTATTAAAGAGGCGAAGTTGAGGTCTTTTGATGGTCTGGAGCCTCCAAATGTTGTGGTTGTTGGGGCGGGGTTGGCGGGATTAGTGGCTGCTAGACAGTTGTTGTCAATGGGGTTTAGGGTTTTGGTTCTTGAAGGTAGAGATAGACCGGGTGGGCGGGTTAAGACACGGAAGATGAAAGGTGGTGATGGTGTTGAGGCAATGGCTGATGTTGGTGGGAGTGTACTCACTGGGATTAATGGGAATCCGCTTGGGGTTTTGGCGAGGCAACTTGGTTTGCCTCTTCATAAGGTTAGAGATATTTGCCCTTTGTATCTGCCTAGTGGGGAGCTTGTTGATATTGGTGTGGATTCTAAGATAGAGGCATCGTTTAATAAGTTGTTGGATAGAGTTTGTAAGCTTAGGCAGTCGATGATTGAGGAGATTAGATCTGTAGATGTGCCGCTGGGAGAAGCCCTTGAGACTTTTCGATTGGTGTATGGGGTTGCCGAGGATCGGCAAGAGAGAATGCTCTTGGATTGGCATTTAGCAAATTTGGAATATGCAAATGCTACATTGTTAGGGAATTTGTCAATGGCGTATTGGGATCAAGATGATCCGTATGAGATGGGCGGTGATCATTGTTTTATCCCTGGTGGGAACGAGATATTTGTTCACGCTTTGGCGGAAAATCTTCCGGTTTTTTATGGGAATACAGTTGAGAGCATCAGATACGGAAACAACGGGGTTCTTGTGTATACGGGTGACAAGGAGTTTCACTGCGATATGGCTCTTTGCACAGTTCCGCTAGGCGTTCTGAAGAAAGGTGCAATCGAGTTTAATCCCGAGCTTCCTCAGAAGAAGCAAGAAGCGATTCAGAGACTTGGGTATGGGTTGTTGAACAAAGTGGCGATGTTGTTTCCATATAACTTTTGGGGAGAAGAGATTGATACTTTTGGGCGATTAACCGAAGATTCAAGCACGAGAGGAGAGTTCTTCTTGTTCTACAGTTATTCTTCTGTCTCCGGTGGTCCATTACTTGTGGCTCTTGTAGCTGGACTCGCCGCAGAAAGATTTGAGACATTGTCGCCTACTGATTCCGTAAAACGGGTTTTACAGATACTACGCGGAATATATCACCCAAAAGGGATCGTTGTTCCTGATCCAGTTCAAGCCCTCTGTTCCAGATGGGGACAAGACAAGTTTTCATATGGTTCTTACTCATATGTTGCGGTTGGATCATCAGGAGATGATTATGATATCTTAGCAGAGAGTGTTGGAGATGGAAGAGTGTTCTTTGCAGGTGAAGCGACTAACAGACAGTATCCAGCTACAATGCACGGAGCCTTCTTAAGCGGAATGAGAGAAGCTGCAAACATACTTAGAGTTGCTAGAAGAAGGGCATCATCCTCATCGGCTTCAAACGCTAACCAGACTGTCATTGACAAAGAAGAAGACGAAGAAGAAAACAGGTACTTGGATCAGCTATTCGAGACATCCGATTTAACATTCGGGAATTTCTCGGTGTTGTTTACGCCGAATTCGGATGAACTCGAATCCATGTCATTGTTGAGAGTTAGGACCCAAATGGAGAAACCCGAATCAGGTGTTTGGCTTTACGGTCTAGTGACAAGGAAACAGGCTTTGGAGCTTGGTGAAATGGAGGGAGATGAACTGAGAAATGCATACTTGCGCAACAAGTTAGGGATTATGCTTGCAGAAAGAAATAGTCTTTCTCAAGTAGGAGAATCGATGATATCTTCACTCAAAGCTGCGAGATTGAATAGACAAATCTTCGATTAATAATAAGTTAGGATTTAGGTTGGATTCTGTACTCTGCTACTACGTCTACGTCTTGTAAATTGCAATTTTCATTTGTACCTTTTGATATAAAACATTTCGCTGATCCATGCAAAAAAAAAAAAAAAAAAAAA
>OVAP01003321.1:0-16947 GCA_900406295.1 Aurinia saxatilis
TAATGAGTATAGAAGAGTGTCGTACTATTTTGGCTAAAATATTTTGAAATTGTATTTTATTTTCCTTTTTCATTTTATAAATTGTTGTAAAAAAAAAATATTTTTTTTGTACAACAGTACATAAGGGTAATTTGGAGAATTCATGTATCATATTTTGTTTATCAAAATTGGATCTGAACAAAACTAATTTTGACTCAAAAACTAGTTATTGAGTACAATTTCCCTAAATTTTAAGTACAGACATATATTGTGATACACTATATATCATAAAAATCATGAGTAAACAAAATCTTACAAAGAGTTAGAGATGATAAACAATATCCACGATTTGCATTCATTATTGTTGTATATTGATAGTACCACCACACCTAAAGCGGGTCCAAACTAGTTGCTTCATGTCACAATGTTCAATTTTACCTACCTATAATATATATATTATAGATATATACCTATAGGTAAAATGTGTATTCCTTATGAAAAAACTCGTTTCCTATACGTTTAAATAAACACACACGTACGTTACAACTTATAATATATGTGACAATATAGCTCGGTTGGTAAAAGCAACGACTTAATGATTCCATGTAAGAGATTAAAATTTAACTATACAAAATTAAATTTATTATCATACATAAACTAATCCAAATGTTTGTATTTTGACGTAAATATTTGTATTATGACGTAATTACTTTTTAATGGATTTTACATAATTAATTATCGATGGCTGGTTTCGGACTTGAAAAGACTATAAATGTCTAAGTCCATTATTTTATCTGTCCTAAACGTACATTCCTTTAAATCCGAAATTATAATATGTTATATAGGCCATTCGAATCAACTATCTATAAATATTGTCTGAGATTTTTATTAGTTGAGTTATTGTTTCTCAGATATTTTTTAGGTTTTACCATCCAACATATACAGTAATGTAATACAGGTTATTTATGTGTATATATGCACATGATTAAGCATGTAGATAGAAGCATAAAGTTCTTTGAAGTTGGTTCAAAGTAATTTCTATTCTTCTCTCAACCACTTTATTAAACTAAATAACGTCTCTTTCTCTCGCTATGGAGTCGTGTTACGTTATTCTTGTTTGAGATCTTGTACTTTCTTGTTTTCTTCAAGAATAATAATTCTCTTTTATGGAACTAGCTAGTGCTCATTTAAACAATAACATTAAAGACGACGATCGAGGAGTCGAGGAGCATTTTCCGGTGAAGTGTATGAGCGGAAAACCAATATCCACGGTGGACTTACAGCCACCACCACCATCACCATTTTTGGTGAAGACATACAAAGTGGTGGATGATCCAACAACGGACGAGGTTATATCTTGGACTGGAGATGGAACCAGCTTCGTTGTGTGGCAACCTGCAGAGTTCGCTAGAGATCTCTTACCGACACTTTTTAAGCATTGCAACTTCTCTAGCTTCGTTCGGCAGCTCAATACTTATGTACGTATGCTCTATTGTTTGTTTCTTTTTCTTCTTTTTAATTGGTTACTTTGAGTTTGTACTAGTTTTAGAGACTTTTCTTTATACATTTTTAAAGAAATATATATATATATATATATATATATATACTAAGTATACGTTTTTTAGTTAAATTTTGAAAACTGTAAATGCCAAAACCAAATGTATACAATTTCTGCTTTTTTCTTTCCCTAGTTTTTTTTTTCTTTGTTTGCTTTTATTTCATGTTTGCAATTTGAGTTTCAAAAGAATAGGTGAAAGGGTTATTTTAACTCTTTTCTTTATAAATTGTTAACGTCGATGAAATTATTTATTTGTCTTGAGTTTTTGCATAGGTGTTTTGATGAAAACACAAAATACTATACACTTATTTCTGTAAATAATATAAATTAGTTGAAATAAAAGCAGTAGTATTCAAAGACAAACAAGAAGACATATTTCATATTTGCATGAATCATGATGCATAACACACATTTGAAGTTCGTACGTGAATTAATGAATGGTTACAAAAATATTTTAGGGTTTTCGTAAAGTGACGACGATAAGATGGGAATTTAGTAATGAGATGTTTCGAAGGGGACAAAGAGAACTTATGAGCAATATCCGAAGGAAAAAGGGTTGTTCACTTTCAGACAAGTCTCATCAAGTTGTACCAACAACCACGATGAAGCAAGAAGATCATCAACAGACTGATCATCATCATTATGAAGACCAACGGTCTTCCTCCTCTTCTTCCTCGATTGTATACTCTGCATTACTCGACGAAAACAAATGCTTGAAGAATGAAAACGAGTTCTTGAGCTCTGAACTTGGGAAGACCAAGAAGAAATGTAAGCAGCTTATGGAGTTAGTGGAAAGATATAAAGGAGAAGACGAAGAAGAAGAGGGAACGGATGATGATAATGAAGAGGATGGGCTGAAGTTGTTTGGAGTAAAACTTGAACGAAACAGATCGCTAGATTCGTTATAGTGATCTGCCTTACTAGCTTCTTCATGTTCTTATAAGTTTGCATAATTAGGACTTGCAAGCATACAACATATGACCGAGAAATCTCGGATTCTGTGTTGTATTGATAAAGTCTCGTGTTCAATACATGGTACATTGTGTATAGACATTAAGAGCTCTTATATTAGCTATATTTACAACAATTCAGTAAATGGGATGAGTGGTCAGATCTTTCCTTGGGCTGGTCATGAAGGGTTTTGGTTATATATAGAAGCCATGATAATGGTTTCACTGGTTAAGAGTTAGCAGCAAAATGGTTGAATATGGTCTCAAGTGTGGATTGACTTATGCTGTATTCAGCTATTCCCAATCGGTTCCTGTCATAGCAAGAAGCAATTTCATTCCTCAGACTTAAAAAGACTGATTTGTGCAGATCATGGAGGAGAAACAGTTAAAAGAAGAATGCCTTACCGGTTCCGTTCAAGGTGTCCAAAGGCATCTGCAAGTGATAATCTCCCTTCTCCAAATGGCAACTACAGAAGATTTGGAGAAAAATCTGAGCACAAGTCCAATCGTAGAGCCAATTACATTTGTGTATTAACATACCTGGTATTTAATGCTCAATCCATTGCAGCTCTTGAAGGTTGCACCTGGAAACGAAGATTGTATGAAGGAATCTAATGCTGAAAACTTTTCCTTCGCTAGCCACCACTCGGCGAATATTGGGAGTGGTATACCACCTGTACAACATCAAAGTGACAAATAAAAAGAAGACTCTATTACTGGTTGTGCAACAAGGAAAAACTAAAAGAAGAATGAGAGTTGGGCCTGTACCATCTCGAAATAGCTGCTCTGATAATTGTTCATCAGATCGCACATCTTCTTCTGGCATGGAAGGGACCAGAGTACTCACTCTCTGCTCATTACCGAGATACTTGGCAATTTTTTGTATCATTTCTGGCGACAAACTGATTTCTGATGCTGAAGTTGTATCAGGAGTAATCGAGTCAGAGACACCAATGCAAACTTCGAGATCACCAAGCAAACTTCTAGGCTGTGTAGGAACATGAAAGAGCCACTGCTGAATCATTTGGCAAAAGTTCTCCAAGTCCACATGGCTGACTTCATCGGGTTTGACCTAATTTGTACGACACCCAACATTATGCAAAGCTTTGACTAAAGATCCATCCTACCATTCAGACGAAACACCACCAAGCTAAAAATTACCTCTAACTCAAGGTGGTTTCCAAAGCGCGTCTTTAAGTGTTGTGGACTACCTATGCATCTTAGGCGGCCTCCAACCTGTAATTTGAGGAAAATGGTTGGTGGATACATTTAATAAGGAATAAACGTCCTAGAGAGTTCAAAATGAGTTAGATACCATGATCCCGATCCTAGTGCAAAGCGCTTGAGCTTCATTCATGCTATGAGTAGTCAGAATGACTGCTGTCTTTCCACTCCTGGTCGACAAGCGGGATATCACATCCCACATGAATCTTTTGGCAACAGGATCCATACCTAAGCATTAACAAGAATTAACATAAACTTAACAGAGTATCTAATAACTAGGACAGAGAGGAAGTCCCCATCAGTGATCCCAAGGCACACTGGTCAAGCAAGTCAGCGAAAATTTTGGTTGGATTATACCTGTTGATGGTTCATCAAGGATGACAATGGGAGGATCACCAATCATTGCAATAGCAACAGACAGTTTGCGCTTGTTCCCACCGCTAAGAGTGAATGATGGCTTGTGAGAATGTTTCAACAAGTCAAATTCGACTAACTTTTCCATAACCACCTGTTATTAGATAATTCACATCAGTCAACCTTCAATTAGTAAATTCCACGTAATAGAACTACGTAATAGTATAGAATTATTCAAATTTTATCTAAACTGCAGAGAAGGATGGCTTTGTTAAAATGTTGTGTGGGTTTTTAAACTTAGCGAAAGACCTAATACTGTGTCACAAACTCACAATAGAAAGCGGAAAGAGACAACTTTGTTACGCAAGAGAGTATGCTACTATTGGGAAATCACAGAACTCATCAAGGCGTAGAAGCAAACATCAAATCTGAATAAATACAACTTACATTGTCAATTCTATGATCAACCACTCCTTTAATCCTTGCATAAAGTTCAAGATGCTCCTTCACTGTCAAATAGTCGAATAAAGCATCGAACTGTGGGCAGTAGCCAATCTGAGTACGAGAGACAAAATAAATTTTAACATTCAGAGTTCATTCTATAAGCTCAGTGAGATTGGTAGAGTGAATGACTTGACATACATGATGACGGATAGCTTTAGGACTTGCTACTATGTCTTTTCCAAAGACAAAGGCAGTTCCACTAGTTGGGGTTTCTTCTCCTGTTGCACCCAAAGAAGTGAGAATAGTACAATGCTATTGCTTCTGAGTTGCAGATGTTTATTTGGCAGTCTGAAGGTTCTTAAATATAACAGCTTCGCTAATAGTTTCTAAATACCAAAAAGCACAACATACCAGATAACATAGACAAGGTAGTAGTCTTCCCAGCTCCATTCGTCCCCAAAAAGCCAAAACACTCTCCTGCTTGGACCG
The DNA here is from genome assembly GCA_900406295.1 of Aurinia saxatilis. Taxonomy (NCBI): domain Eukaryota; kingdom Viridiplantae; phylum Streptophyta; class Magnoliopsida; order Brassicales; family Brassicaceae; genus Aurinia; species Aurinia saxatilis. Next base: position 4,999 of record OVAP01003321.1, read on the forward strand.
AGAAAGTCAAAGACTGTACAGCTACTTTGGGGCCGTGAGGTTTGCTACCAGGATAGACCTGAAGCAGTTGTATTTATAAGAAAAAGAGAGGAAAATCTTTGTTAAAACTGGGTAAAAGAGCAGGCCACAATACCTTTCTCAGGTTCTGTAAGTAGAATATAGTGTTGTCCGTCAGCCCCGAAATCACCCTGTCCCTTTCCTCTTGCACGTCGATATCATCCTCCATATTAGCGGAAGTGGCTCCAGTCGAATCCTTGAGAAGTGGCTCTGCAGAACTAGAGCCAGAATCTTGCCTGAAAGCTTTGAAATTGTGCCACCATTCCCCAATTGAGAAAGACATCACCTTCTGGACAGGCAAGAGCTCAAGCCCAAGCGTCACAATGAAGTAAAATATACTCTGTCAAAATAAAAGTTCAGTCAAATGAAATGCCGCTATAATAGTGTCTATATATAACCTTTTAAATTCACAAAAGTGGAATCATTGACATTTAATGATGGATCCAGTTTTCAGGTTTCGAAAGGGTTATAGGACCAAACAAGTTGAAGAACAAGGGAAGACTCTAACCTCCAAACCTAGGTAAGAGATGGACGCTCCAGTGACATTCCAATCAAACACCCCATGACTGGATTTGTCTTTCATCCCCTGCCTTAGAAGAGCTAAAGAAGCCAATCCATCAGAGAAGCAAAATCCTGGTGACAATCTGAAGAAATTCTGTAGCAGCATAAGGAAAAAGGGATCAATTCCAATTCTTTTGAAGGCTCATGGTGATCAGGAAATAAGAAGCACCCACACCTTTAAATATGAGTTTGCATTAGCAGTCGCTGGAATAAGCCCCATAACAAATGAGATAACCATAAGGATAAGACCAGAGAAGAAGTGGACCATAAGAATAACATTCTGCGATTAAAAGAATACATCCATCCGTCAGTCAAAAACATTTAACAATATGAAGTAGCTAAAAAGAGGAAAACGAAAAGAACAAATAGCGATATGGTAAAAGTACAGAGTAGTTGGAACTTGCCTGAGCCATGCTATGCTCAGTGAAGAAAAATGTAAGACAGTAAGTTGATGATGCAATTGCCAAGCCATACTCCAGGAGCATAAGGACAGTCGGCAGAAACCGACCTATCCCAATAAACTGCTCCAGACCTAACGAAAGAGATCAACCATTTCAGTGAGCTAATACCAAATTACAGTGAAATAGAAGGTCAACTGCATATGAAAATGAAATACTAAATTACCAAAAGCATAGAAGAGGATTATTGCAAATGTTGACGGAAATAAGAAGCTGACGAAATCCCACACGTACGTTGATAACCAGTATGAAAAGACAGAAACCTGCAAGCCATAAAAGATCATGAGGCCAATATTACAAGGTTTAGAGTAAGGACCTGGAACTGATGCCATGCTTATTTTTAGTACTTGAGAATTTGTTCAGAGAAAAGTTTACCCCACTGATAAGCTGTTGATGCTTTGCTTTCACCTCCCGCTCCTGAATAAGATAAATACTTTTAGATATTCAGAACAAATACTGGAAACGTCGAATAACAGTAAACAAAAAAGTTCTGCCAAAACTACTTTGGGGTTTGACGTTACATACATACCTTAACAATGGGAACAGCAAAGGAGGCAGGGATGAATGAGAATGCGATGCTAACAATAACTGCAGCGGAAAAGGCATCCAAATCCTGCATTCAAAAGAAAATAAGATCAAAGCTACTAATATGTGGCATCACGATGTTCCCCCCCAAAAAAACTTTTGAGACGGGGAGACATGGACAGTAGAATGTGATCTTAAGTGGCTGAGGAAAAATAAGGTAGAAGCCTGTCCAATGTAGAAACCAGTTACTGGCTCAGTTTGAGGGACCCAAATTAACTTATCGCTCAAACTGAGAAAAATTTCGATAAAAAAAAACACAGAAAGGGAAACTATTCCAAAGAGAAATACATACATGACGCTGTAGGCGTTGACTTTTGGTTGGGGGTAAAGGATGGTTTCTGGTTTGAATTGTCATATTCTTGTTACCAGTAGCAAGTTGGAGAATCGCAGAATGCATAACATTGATGTAGACTGGACCAGCATGTTGACAGGTACTGTTGTGTAACACGGTATATCCTAAACTCCCATCTGGACGCTGACCATCCATTAAAATTGCCCCATACCTAACGTGACATTCACAGGTAGCATTCAGCAAAGTTATATCATACTCCAGAGTAACACTCTTAAAGACGTCATCAAAGTAGTAATGTTAAAATGCAAAGAGAATATCACCTAAGCGGATTTTAACCAAAACAACATTACTTCTTTGACAAAAACAGTTAAAGGCATGTTCAGCAGAATCAAACGAAATGTTATGATACAAAAGACGATTAATAATTCTGAAAGCCGAAATTTCATTGGACCCATACATCTTTCATAATGGCAGAAATAAATGTGACACAGACGGGCCCTCCGAACTTAAAACTGACATAATTCTGCTCTTCAAGTGCATATCAGCATACGTTGCATGAATCATGAGAACTTTACTTACTTCCAAAAAAAAAAAAAACAGGGGAACGGAAATCTTGAAGGCAGCAATATCTAGAGCACATGGATTAAAGAATACTAAAGCATTAATCTATTGGTGACATATACATACCTTGACTCGTAAGACTGATCAAAACTAGACATTAGAAATTCGCTCATAGAAAGTATAGCTGGCCCCAACATGGGACCTGCTGCATCAATTGCATCAGCCAATGCCTCTTTTGGATTAGGAAATTTGTATGAACTATTCCTCAAGGGCTGAATCCAGCCTCCTTCAATATATTGTGCAACCTGAATGCATTGGAGAAAAAATTGAACACAACTAATGTTTAGTAATATGGAAGTCAATCATAGTACACTGAAATACATCATGCAACCATAAACATAACAAGTGCATGTGTAACAGAACTACTGCTTGCTCTACTACTTCTAATGAAACCGTTAGTAACTTGTAGACAGATTCAAAAGAGCAAACCTTCTACATACATTGACTCAAAATAGTGAAACGAATAGATCGTCGTGGAGACTATCATGCAATGTATCAATGAAAAGAAAACTTTCATTCAATGATCTCTTTTATTCCAGCCTAGAATTTAAGAGAGTGTAATGGGATTTTATTGACCAGGACGGCTGGGATAGTTTCTAGGGCGAGTAAAAGAAGATGCCACCTAATTAATCTAAATGTGAGGCGATGCAATTAAGAAATATTATAGAAAAAATAATAATGCTCAACCTCTTTGGCAATTGGCTCAGACAAATCATAAGGAATCGGACCACCACCGCCATTTCCACTCAGAAGAGGATTAAAGTATGCAGTTGTCAACGTTACGGATTTCTGATCAGGATGTGGCTTGAGCTGAAGAAAAAGAAGGCCAAAAAGCAAAAAAACTGCTGGAATGATGAGCTGGAACGCCACTGTTTTGCGGTCTCTGTAAGCAGATCTTGCTCTTTTGATAAACAATGCTTTGCAATGCCGCCAAAACATTGACCTAGAGATAACAAAACAACCACAACACTGCATGCTAATGAATCTAATGAAAGTCCAAACTGCAGCAACGATCAATCTGCAAGCTTTTGCAATTGAAGTAATAATAACTCCAGCACCCTCATTACAACTTGCTAACAGTTTGGGTTGCATGGTGCTCTTCTGCGTAGATTCAATGCATACAAGAGAAGCGTCATTAGCAGGAGAAACAAATGGATCTTCCTGCTTATCCTCGATATCTAAGTTACAGCCAGCAACTCTCAGAAACACCTCTTCAAGTGTCGTGACAGATATACCATAACTCTGGATACCAGGATAATCTGAATCCTCAATCTCACTTATTCTAGATCTGTCAACAGAACTCTTCATGCAACACTCAATTTCTCTGAACATGTTTTCAAAACAAGGCAAGGATGCCAGAGGAAGCTTGAAAGAGATTTCGTTTCCCACCTGGATAGATCATCACTTATATAGATTAGGCAAGAGATTGGTAAACTTATCCAAAAGTAGTAAAAAATTGCTCTAGGCGATATATCTAAAGGCAGTTGCTCTGGGTCTCCTTAGAGAATGTAGGTACTATACCTCACTCACACAGGTTGCTGATGGAATGTGACGATGAACTATTTGTGCAGCAATAGAGACGGCTGGAGAAGTCTAAAACATAAAGGACTACCAGTTACTTCGACATTCGAGATAGAAAGACTAATAACATTGACAGGAGATGAAAAGAATATAAACAAACCTTTACTAGCGTAAGAGTGTAACCGACCCCATAGTGATGCTTTAGGAAAATCGAGCTGTAGCCATAAAATCACCAAAAATCATTTGCAAAGTGTTAAATGAAATTGTCAACTAGAAATTTAGAAAACTACTTATGCATAAATAATTCATCTGGATCAGGAAAAAAAAAATCAAAAAATCAAAATTACATGTGAAGCACTTTCATATGTCTTATTACATAACATAATCTGGTGGAAACTGTTGTTTTCATATTCTAAAATTATCTCAGCACCAACACCAAATCAAAACGCCTTCTACGAGTCATGAGCAACTCATTTGAAAAAATCACCTCAATCACATTTTTTCATAGTAATTAACTTATAGTAAACAATCCCAACAAATGTGTCACTCCTCTTCCTAACTTTGAATGAAAAAAATTGGAAAGGCAAGGGTGTGGAAAAACTGAGACTATTCTAAAAAAACCTAACCTTCCACAACACTTGAGAGACCCGTTAGCCATGATCCCTATCCGGTCTCCAAGTTCTTCAGCTTCATCCATGGAATGCGTTGTTAGCAATATTATTCTGCCCTTTTTCATTTTCTTTATTAACTGCCATGTGAGACGCATAGAGTACGGATCCATTCCACTAGTTGGTTCATCGAGAATAATCACCTGAAAGGTTAAGACTGTTCAATGAAATACAATTACGCGAAACATACAAAATAAGATGCCTTTCCGTTTTCTTCTTACCTTACTGTTTCCTATCAATGCGATTCCAAGGGACAATTTCCTCTTCATGCCTCCAGAAAGAGCCCGCACAAGTGTATTTATTTTATCAGACAGTCCGACCTGGAAAAGTATTAATATTCAAGATCAGACATATGTGACCAATACCCAAAATTAGCAGGGTAAACAAACAAAGCAGCTGTGACCACCCCAAATGGCAGCATTAAACAACAAAAGAAATTCATCTGATGTCCTCCAAAACTATGTGACAAAACTATGCAATCTAAAGTTTTTAATGCTTGTAGGCCATGACAGAATTAGCACCAGATGCTATGAAATCGACATACTGAAATCCAAGTGCATTAATGTGATTTGTTGGCGGAAAAGAATACACGACAGCTTGTATTTCACTACATCACTTACTTCCTCCGCCATATCAGCAACTGTGCTATTCAAGAAATCTTCTTTAACCCCTTTAAGAATCGCAAACATCTCCAAGTGTTCTTTCACCTACAATAGAAATAAATTATTCAGATGTTATGCCATACCAAGTACCTAATATATCATATTTGGATGGGCAAAGCATCGAGTCGGTAATAACTTACTGTCAGTTCTGGAAACAGGATGTCATGCTGAGGGCAAACACCTAGTTCTTTCCGTATCTCATCCTACAGACAGAATTTGGTATAGTTAAACTAAACGTCACAAGATATATGAGGTCTTAACAGCAAATGATGCTAGAAAAAAGAAAGCCTATCTTACAACCAGCCTAGAGGTCAGAAATTTCCGTTTATGCAAGAGCTTTAGAGATAAAATAAATATTAAAAAAAACCCAATAAAAAGACATTTACCATGTTTGTTCGGATACTATTTCCAAGTATCAGGGCATCTCCAGAAGTTGGAGGAAGAAGACCAACCAGCATTGATATTGTTGTGCTTTTACCAGCCCCATTATGACCTTCAAGCATAGGAAGCAAGATTTAATGAGAAATCAAACTTGGCAATATCAACTCAATTTTTGCTGTGCCCATGGACTGGGAATACACGTATAGTCTGTCCATGAAGTCATTTGCCAGACCAAGATTCATAACATCAACATTTAGTATTAATATGTTATAAGAAGGCTTTCTCTGCATGTTCGGAAATGGATTTCCCCATAATGTATGAAATTGACCAAATTAGCTTCACTGAACATTCACAAGAGCTCCGAAACAAAACCCGATTTTTCGTTTGCAAAAAGGTACATCCGGACCAAAATTCTCAACCATACGCCACCAAAAGCCAGACAAAAAAATCAATTCAATCTACAAATTTCTGAGACATTTTGATTCGGATATGGTACTCTAGCAAGCAAATAATAAAAAGTTAGAAAATATGAGAATGTTCAATAGACAGAAAAGACATACCCAGAAGTGAAAGTATCTGGTTCTCGTACAATGTAAGTTGCAAAGAATTAACGGCACAACAATTTCCCTTTCTTGAGGCGTAGACCTTATGCAGATTTTTAACTTGTATGCATCTACAGGGAAAACAGTAAAATATGAATCCAGTGTCCAGCTTTGAAAAACATTAGCTTGAAGGATTTTTATTTCTTTACAGATGGGATATACCTTCCATCAAGCTCTTGTTGCCTCATTTCCAGGCTTATTGATTCAATGACAGGATCAAAAGGCTCTCCATGAGAACCCTTTATATTCTCCGGGACCATATTAGTTTCGAGACCATGAATGCCATAGTGGATATTATTTTTCTTCCTCCCAAAGCACTTATTGAAGATGAAGTTCCATGGATACCGCACACCATTCTCCCTGGGGAGGACCTGAGTAAATGAACTCATGGGTTAGGCCCAAAGATATAGGATATAATAGACGACGACGAAGGTAAATCTCCCAATTAGAATTTTGTTAACAAGAAACTATGTCGAGAACATTAAAAAAAACAGTTCACAAAATTGTTCATCACAAAGCTATTTCTGTTTAAAAAGTTTCAGATTTTCCGCAAAATCAAATATACCAATAGCTCTTAATATTCTTCTCTTAATTACTACTGAGGAGTGGCATGCATTTCACGAGGACAACCAAAACAATAAAAGCAGACTATTGGTTACAAAACAGGCATCACACATAGACAAGTAGCAAAAGGAGGTACCTTGTCCAGATAAAGACCAACTGCGCAGTAAAGAAAGGAGTCGAGCAGCATCATTAAGAGGCAGACAAAAAAACTTACTCCAGACGATGCCTACATGAAGATTGACCAGACAAAAGTTAAGAACACAGTTAACCTCGACCCGTAGCATAAGACATATCCACCATACCAGCCATATATTGCTCCAGCGGAGTCCAACATGTGCACGCTCATAATCAGCAAAGTTAATTGATCCGAGAGCAAATGCCGTAGGTGAAAGCAAAGAAGCAACTATCTTCAATACCCTACAAATCAAACAATTTACACTAATGTATTATATATCAAATATTTTTGGCGAAGACCAGAATAACGTTTGCCTATCCATAAAATAGCTGTCACGAAAAGAAAAAAAGACAAGAACCATAAAACATACATGGACACAGATTCATCATTTACAGTGTAGTAAGGGAAGAATGCTCCGAGAAAGGCTAGGGTCCCAACTGCCACGGCTGTCTTTGCTCGAGTGAAAAATGTGGATATTAGAAATGAGAGCGTGATTGCGCTGAGCCCAAACAAAAAGAAGTATGTGAAGACTAACGTCTTATCACTATACTTAAAGAGACTACCCATCGTACAAGCTGTAATAATCCCAGAGCACAATGCGAACTGCAGAACAAAGTAGAGTTAGGAAAGAAAATATGCCAAAAACTCAAATGATCATATCAAAAGAAGTGATGCATCAGTCTGACTTTTCCAGCTAAAATCAATATTCTTAATGACAAAATATGTTAGTGAATTCCAGCTAATAATCTGACCATAGCCAAGGGAAGAGGTAAAAAAAGTTCAGTAAGTAAAGTTCAAGCCAAAAAACCTGCCTGCAATGCATATGTGATAAACCACGACAAATAGAATATTTCATCCTTCAAGCCCATCATGTAAAGTCCTTCCCTTATTTTCTGTTCCTGCAAGCTCAACCAAAAAAAAAAAAAAAAGCCTAAGTGAAGCAAATTAGGATGGAAAACAACTCTCAGTGACATCAAAATACACAAGTAAAGTGCAACCTTCTCAAAGACAGAGTAGCTGATCAGTCGGGAGATTGGATACAGAAATCCTAGAAGGTACCTGCTCAACAATAAAATAATCATTAAAACCATACAAATACTCAATACCGTACATTTCTGTACGGGCAAGACAAAAAATGAAGAGTGATACATACAACAATCCCATAACACTTTTGACAATAGATTGAAACTCATCATCAGTGTATTCGCGGGTTGGAAACGGAACCATTCTTATCTTTGAGGGGCTAAACAGAGTCCATGGCAGCCCAACGGGTAAAGCTGAACCTTGAGCCGAATCTAGTAATGGCATGTCTATATTTTGCTGGGAAGCAAATATAATGAAAGAATCTACCACTTGCTGAAGCTGCAAAGGGGTACAAGAATAATAAAAAATGGGGAAACCCAAGATAATATCCTATTACAAGAATTTCAATCTAAACCAGATAAATTACTTTGACTATATATTGGTTTACAGTGTAAAGTCTTACGCCACATTTAGAAATGCTTTGATTAATCCATAAAACTACAGTAGCTCTTTGGCTACTGTAAAGCCTATGAACTTTATAGGTAGAACTAGGACGATGAAATTAGACAAAGTTTCAAAGAAGAAAAAGTTAATGACCATACCGTCAAGAATCCGCTGAAGCTGTATTGCATTGTTGGTATGGTATTGATCCCCATTTCCAGATCATTGATGTAAGGTCCATTTGTGTCCATGATCGACTTGACATTAGGGAATCCTGTGAAAGCCCATGTGTGGTTCAAGCGGATGCTGTAGTCAAATGAATGAGGTCCTTGTTCATGGAATACTACTGCTCCTTTTATTTTGGGATTTGAACAATTCCTAAGCAAACATAATGAAGCTTTTATCAGTTAAAACATATGAGACGGAAAAAGCAGAGACAGCTAGTTGAAGAGAATGATCATCAACAGCTGGAAGGCTATGTTACTCATCAAGATAAAATGCAAACACACATAAAATCAGGAACCAAATTATGTGTGCTGCTAATTATGAAAAGAATGACCACCAACAACTAGAACCCAATATGTCTCCCTTTTTCCATCACATTCCAACATATTAAAAAAACACAACTCTTATTCAGTCAGTACTATCACAAACTTGTGGCATACTAAAACAATTAACCCAAGGAGATACCACCATTGTTCTATAAATTCTAATTAATCCAATGACCAAAACAGAGCGAGATTTACCATACATATGTACAAATAAAACTCTAAAGACGCCAAGGAACCACAGAAACAGCCTTCTTATCAACTCAAAAAAAGAGCAAAACATACCTCACTTCACTGCAGACACCATATTGTGAAGAGGTTATATAAGTTTCCAGCTCAATGTCATCTTTGAAAATTTTAGTAACTAGCTGCAAACAGAAGACACAAGCTTAAGAGATAAATACAGGCATAAATGGCAACAGGGTAGAGGAAAGTACCCGCAATTCCGGAAACTTAAGAGACAAAATGTCGATCATATTCTTCGTTTCATCAGTATCAGGAGCAAAAGCTAAATATTCCCCCTGAGCAACCAAAAGCTTCAAAACTTCAGGAAAGCTAGGAGAGATACCTTTTCCCACTTCAACCAACGTATCTTTCTCTATGTTCCTGCAACAACAATCAATGCATAAACAAAATAACAGTAAATAAAAAAAGTCACGATCCAATCAAAAAGTAACAAACTTGCAATTTGCAAAAAGCAATCTTACGAGCGAGCAGGGTGGATAGTGGTGTCAACTTGAGTCCTCACAGCTATCAACAACAACATTACAACAGTAGGAAGCAGAATCTGCACAAAACCCAATTCGAAAACTTCAAAATTTAACATCAACGATGATCAGTGAAAATGAAATTACATGAAAAGGTTAAAACTTGTGTGAGTAAAGAGAGAGAGAGAGACCTCAGCAGAAGTAACGAAGGGATGACGAATTTTGAGGAGCCAATTCTTACGGAGCATGGCCTTCAATTGGCTCCTCGAAGAACCCATTTTTCGATTTTGGTTAATCAGCAAAGAACAGAGAAACCCTAGAAACCGATTCGAATCAGAAAGAGAGAATCTTGGGTTAGCTTTAAGAAGGAGAAATGAAGAAGAAGAGAGAGGTGGCGTATAGTCGACGACTTCACTGACATTTGTGCAAATTGTGTCTCTTTACTTATTCATTTTGCAAGTGGTGGACCAAATTGAATTTTTCTTTCCATTTGTGAAACTCTTTCCTGTTTTTATTTTGAATATAGAAAACTTTCGGTGTAAAATTATTTAAAACCAGATTTAAGATTCATGACTATTTAATTTATTTATTTTTGGGGTTTTTGTTTGTATGTGTAATATGTTGTGTTGATAAAAAGTTAAATCATGTTAATGTTAGAAAGATGACTTTTTTAACCTCCATCTTCCATTTCACAACCGTAAATATATATAGAACGAATTTAAATGATTTTTTTCTATTAAAATTTTACTTTTTAAAGATACTAAAATTAGTAAGTTATCTTCCTCCAAATCAATTCAAATTGATATGATATTTTGCTATTATACAAATTTTATAGTCTTTTTGAACTTTTTTTTTGGTTAACAACAATTATGTATTATAATCTAGACTGTGATACAAATCCTGGTCTAATCCTTTTTGAATTTATCATACAAAATTCATTAATCCTTTTTGTTATAAAGAAAGAAAATTTTTTGATAATTGTACAGTTAAACCAATGTAAATCAACATTTTTTGGCTTTAACAAAGCAGATTCGAGTATTTTTAGAAAAAGGGAGAGATAAGAGACGGGATTAGATTAATGAAGTGTTAATTAGAAAAAGATAAGTTTAGTAATTAATGAAGCGTATCGAGTTCTTGAAGTTGACCCACACACCTACCTAAACCTTAACGTCAATGCCAATTTTGATTGGGGATCTGCAGTCTACGTGGAGTATTCTTATACGTTTAGATTATTCAGAAAAAAAAACGACGACGTTGATAGTGACTGATTTAATAACGTTTCATTTACAAATACTTCCTTTTTTATTTGTATTTTACTTCAAAGGTTGCTACTACTACTAATACTAAACAGCCGCCATAGAATTTTATATCGTTCTCCCACTGACCCCAACTTGATGGTTACTTCTTTTTTATTTGCTTTGTGGACTCTTTCATTTACAGAGACTAATCTTGTTTTTGGTTTCTCTTTGGAAAAGTTAAAGTTTGTGTCTTTTGAAAGTTTTTTTTTGTTTGACCTGGGCCTAAGCCTTCACCTCATTTTTTCTAATCAATCTCGTAACTAAACCATTTTTTATATCAAGTTTACATTACAATAGAAGAATCGGCCTATCTATATGAATTAGAAAAAAAAAATATGGAAGTATCTAACATTTTCTTATTTAAAAAGATTGATGCTTAATATTACCATTCGTATATTGAAATTTACTTTGGTGGTTACTCAAACAATTTTAAATATTTTTGCATGATCAGATGAATAATAAAAAACCCATTAATACTCCTAATTATCGAATTTGATATTTTAATCTCTTTAGCTTTCCCCCACTAATCTCGCAGCAAATAAACTTGTAACTTATTTAACGGCTAAAGACGAAAAATTTCTGTGAATATTGTACTAGCATTTATATTAACATTTCTAAAAAAATAATCTTAACATTTTTCTGTTATTATCGAACTATACTTCTTGTCACGTTAACAGACTGTTGTACCTTTATTTCCCTTTTTTCTTTTCTTGCTTTCTTCTTCATCTCACCACTCTCTCTCTCTTTCCTTCTCTGAATTTAATTTATTTCCCCTTTTGTTATCT
>OVAP01003322.1:6163-16945 GCA_900406295.1 Aurinia saxatilis
AAAAAAAAAAAAAAAAAAACATTGCAACTGTTGTTCTCAGTCTGCAAATTTTCGGCAAAAGGTATAGTATTTTTTCTTCCCGCAAATACACTTTTGGCCCACAAGAAGCTTGTTTGGTCTAGAAAAGAACACAGAAACCCGAAACTAAACCATATGGGACTGTAATTGAACCAAAGGGAGAGCACAAAGCAGCGAATACCTGAAGACAGGCGTGAAGAGTTTGGCCAGGTTTTGTTTCAGCTACACACACAAGTTTAATTTGGTATGCAAACACAAGACTTCCATTGGCTCTTATATTTCAACTCTTTCCTGTCTCCACCGGAAAAGAACAGTGCCACGTTTCTTTGGATAATAAGACTGTTGACTGGTGAAAGAAGCACAATCGGTGCCTTTCCTCTATCATTAGATTACACATATATATACACAAGTATTACAATGTTCGACAATGAATAATAATTATACATGTTTCCTTAAGTCATATCTATCACTCTCCCGCGTCATAACAAAAGATGGGCGAACAGTAAGGCTGGGGCGAAAATAGTTGAAGAGAGGTGATGGGAGACATTTGGTAAAGAAGTCTGCATATTGGTGATCGGATGGAGCATGGAGAACTCTAACTTGACCAAGCGCTATCCATTCTCGAACAAAATGAATATCGATTTCGACATGTTTTGTTTTTTTGTGTTGGACCGAATTTGTGGAGAGATAAACCACATTGACATTGTCGCAATAGACTATCGTAGCGTTGTTGAGTGGACACCGGAGTTCAAGTAAGAGGTTACAAATCCATGTAGCTTCAGCAACAACATTAGCTACTCCCTGATACTCAGTTTCGGCACTTGATCTTGAAACTGTATGTTGCCTTTTAGAAGACCACGAGACTAGATTGTCTCCAAGGAATAAGCAATATCCAGATGTGGATCTTCGTGTGGTTGGGCAACCAGCCCAATCTGCGTCGGTGTAAGCTATGAGCTTGGAGATGTTTGTTGGTCGTAGTTGCAGGCCATGGTTGATGGTACCTTTGATATAGCGGATGATTCGTTTAAGAGCATGGAAATGGGGTTTCCGAGGATCATGCATGTGAAGACAAATTTGTTGAACCGCGTAACTTATATCATGACGGGTGAAAGTCAAGTACCGTAGAGCTCCGGCGAGGCTGCGGTAAAAAAGTGGGATCAGCTACCAGTGGACCTACATTTGCGGCTACTTTAGAAGTTGTGTCGACAAGTGTGGAGCAAGGATTGCAGGCCGTCATGCTGGCTAGATGAATGATATCAGCAGTGTAATTTTGTTGATGTAAGAAGATTCCCTCTTTAGTCCTGTTTACAGCAATACCAAGAAAATAGTGAAGTTCGCCTAAATTAGTCATAGAGAATTCAGAGTGAAGAGATGTTATGATCGACCGTAAGAGAGTATCGTTGGAGGCAGTAAGACCGATGTCATCAACGTAGATGAGTAGATAGGCAAGGTCAACGTATTTGGAGTAAACAAATATTGAAGCATCAGCTTTACTTTGTTTAAATCCAATCTTTGTGGCGAATTGAGTAAAGCGTTGATTCCATGCGGGAGGAGATTGTTTAAGTCCGTATAATGACTTGTGGAGAAGGCATACATCATTTGGCCGAGAGGGATCAACAAAACCCGGCGGTTGATGCATATATACCGTTTCGTCGAGGTCTTCGTGTAAGAAAGTGTTTTGGACGTCTAGTTAATGCAATGGTCAGTTGAGAGATAGTGCAAGGTTGATAACAGTGCGAATAGTCGTTGGTTTGACTACCGGGCTAAAAGTCTCATCACAATCGATTCCAATCTGCTGAGATTTTCCATTGGCCATGAGGCGATCTTTATAGCGAGAAAGGCGACCACCTGCATCAAACTTATTTAAAAAAAGCCACATGGAACGCACAACGTTAACGTTAGGAGGCCGTGGAACTATGGTTCACGTGCCACGAGAGATAATAGCATTATATTCATCATGCATAGGTGGGTTCCAATTAGGATCTTTAGCGGCTTGTATATGAGACAACGGAAGGGGAGAAATGACATCTGTATGAAAAGAATTGGTGATGCCGCTGCGACTACGTGTTTGAACCCGAGAAGGTTCTACAACAGCAGTTTGAGACTGGGAAAGAGAAGGCGATGTGGGAGTGGGGGCAGGAGCAGCGATAGAGGTTGGGACCAAAGAGGGAATGTGTTGCTGATAAAAAAGATGAGATTGTGGCAGAATATCAGAGGAAGATGGTTGAGAATTAGATGGGTTTGTGATTGAACTAAGGGGAGAAGAAGACGTATGTGGAGAGTGTGAAGGACGTGGAATATCAGTGGAAGACGATGGCTGATTTTCAGAATAAAATAAAGGTGGTAAGGCATAAATTAGAGGATAAGTGGAGAGTGGGGAGGTGGAAGGGGGCTCACGGGTTTGGTCAATAGAATTTTTAAAAGGAAACGAGGTTTCATCAAAAATAACATGCCGTGAGAGAATTATTTTATATGTTTGAAGATCTAAACATCGAAAACCTCTATGATTTGTGGGATAACCTAAGAAAACACATTTGGTGGAACGAGGAGCTAGCTTATGAATAGAAGTTGGAAGGAGGGTGGGATAACAAATGTACAAAAAAAATCGAAGATGATAATATTTGACACGTTTATTAAAAAGACGAGGAATTTTTTTTTTCATATATAGTACTCGAAGGTAAAATATTGAAAAAATGGGCAGCCATATGGAGAGCTTCGACCCAATAAGTCATCGGCATATTAGCTTGAAAAAGTAGAGCACAAATCATGTTATTAAGGGTTCAAGAGTTCGCTCGGAACGCCCATTTTGTTGAGAGGTGTGAGGGCAAGAAAACCGAGATTGAATACCATGAGCGCATATGAAATTTTGAAATTCCCGACTTTTGTATTCACCACCATTGTCGCATTGAAAAGCTTTTATTTTCTTTTGAAATTGCGTTTGAACAAAGTTGGAAAAATCCAGAAATTTAGCAAAAACTTCACTCTTTTGTCGTAACGGGTAAACCCATAAAAATGACTAAATTGGTCCAAGAAAATTACTTAGTAGCATATGCCACTAACACTTGTGACCAGAGAAGTCCAAATATCCAAGTGGACAATATCAAAAGCAGAAAAAACATGTGAAACTAAAGATGAAAAAGATTGTCGAGTATGTTTCCCTAATTGACATTCATGGCATAAGGGAAATGACTTCGGTGTTGAACAATTGAGAAATCCAGAGGAAATCAGAAATTTTATTGTCATTCCCGAGGTGACCGAGAGGGCGATGCCAAAGTGAACTAGGAGAAGTGGTGGAGACAAGAGCTTGAGAAGAGAGGGACGATGGTAGAGTGATGGAGTAAAGTGGGCCGATACTGTCACATCGGATTATAGGCGCCTGAGTTTGGAAATCCTTGATAAGAAAACCAAAAGGATCAAACTCAATAGAACAAAAATTATCTTTTGTAAATTGTACAACCGAAATCAGATTTTGTAAAATACATGGACAAACTAAAACATTTTGAAGATGTAAAGGACAAGAATTAGTAGGAAATGAGGTTTTACCCATTGATGTAACAGGAAGAGAAGAGCCATTACCTACAGTTACCATGGGAAGCGACGTATGAGAAATTGGAGAGAAAGAAAGATTACCTGGTTGAGATGAGAGATGGAGAGTGGCACTGGTATCCATATACCAACCCGAATCAGCAGGATCTTGGAGCGTCAGGGTATTGAAAGAACTTGCAAGAGCTGTTGGAATGGGGTCTTGATTCGGGTTGTATGAATGAGGAGATGGAGTGGTATGAGTGAGATAAGCAGCTCCTCCAGATTGATGTGGTGAGGAGTCCAGCTTGTTGTATGGAAAAGAAGAGGTGAATTGATGCGGAGGACGAGACAAATGTTGCGGAGACCAGTTGTAGTTGTTTTGTAGCCAGAAGGATTGTTGTGGCCACTGTTGGCGAGAGCTCCAATGCTGGTTATTGTTACGACCGCGTCATCGACCACGGTTTCCTCTGTGATTGCTATTCCCCCTATTGTTATTATGATGATTGCGTGATTAGTGAAATCAGGTTGATGCGGAATCGACTGCGGTGTTGTTGCAAGCAGAAGTTGAGGTGACGATGCGTTGGCAAGGTGAGCATATGTGGTTTGTTGCTGAATTTTGAGGTGATCTTCTTCATCTTTGAGTATGGATCTTGCTTCGGAGAAAGAACATGGTGGTGTTCGATGTTTATTAATGTTGATGATGTTATCAAAATTGGAAATGAGTCCATTGAGCATGTGCATGACAAGCAAGCGATCATAGATTGGTGAATTGACGTTGGTGAGCATATCAGAGAGGGATTTGAGTTTCTGACAATAATATGTGACAGAGAGATCACCAATATGGACGGATAGAAGTTCATTCTCAAGTTGAATAGCTCTAGCCTCTTTGTTGTCTCGGTATAGATTTTCAAGAGTTAGCCATAAATCTCGAGCGGTACGCTGGTTTTTAAGAACATAACTTAGTAAAGATTCAGAGATGGTTCCATAAATCCACATCTTTACCGTGCCATCAATTTGATGCCAATTGGTATCATGCAGTCCGGTGGAAAGAGATGAGCCGTCAAGATGGCCAGTGACCGTGAAGCTTAAGCACTGAGTCTTAAAGAGAGTTCACCAGACATCTCATCTTATTCATGTCTAAGATGATTGGGATGTGTGCTCTGATTTGAGTAAGGCTGAGACGATCAGAGAGACTGGTTTGGGAAGGAGCAGCCGCCATTGACGCAGAGAGACGAATGGCTGATTATCAGGATATCAAAGTATCAGAAATAGCCCAGTATTAGAAAACAGAGGAGACGTGAGGACAAGATCTAGAGGAGAAGAGTATAGGATGAAGAAGGATAAAGATTTGAGGGTGAAGGCAGAGAGAAGTTAGGTTTGGTGACAATCAGATCTTCTACTTCGCTTTATCTCAGATTCTGATAATCACATTATTATTATTATTTTTTTTTTTTAGAAACGGATCTTTGAAAAACAAAGAGAACAGAGAACAAAAACAAAGATTATTTGGAGAACAAGTTTAGAGAGACGGCAGTTTAGAAAGGAGGACACTAGGTTTAGGAAGATGGCTCTGATACCACGTTGAATGGTGAAAGAAGCATAATCGGTGCCTTTAGAACAAAGACAAAGATTATTTGGAGAACAAGTTTAGAGAGACGGCATTTTAGAAAGGAGGACACTAGGTTTAGGAAGATGGCTCTGATACCACGTCCGACAATAAATGATAATTATACATGTTTACTTAAGTCATAAGTTTCCTTATATATCAAAGACCGTCGTGATTTGTCGCTCATACTTCTTCTGGTCCCTTCCCATGTTAGTTCTCTCCCACTACTTGAAACGTCTAAGATGTATAATGTGTAGTATACTGGAGCGGTGGAGCCATACAGATGATATAGTTTCCAAGCCAATAAGATATTCAATAACTTATCTAGTTTATCAGCTTGAAAGGAGAAAAAGGTAAATCCTCAAGCTTTATAACCGCACCAAAAAGATGTTGAATTTGAGGCGCAAAAACAACTTTACAAAAACGCAATGAAATCATACACTTCATAGCCTACTTAAGACAAACCATATGTGCATCATCCAAAGATATCACATTACATAAGAGGTAACCACTATGCATCAAAACCAAACATTTATCATCTCGTAAAATCCAAGATCCACCACAAAGAGAAAGCTTTTTATACCAGAAAATACCAATGTTGCATTTAACATAAATGGTGCAGGAGGTTTCCATCGCGATCTTTCTTTGTCGTGAAGAAGTTATTGATTACTATTCTAAGTAGCCTCAACTTCATGTACCATAACCATTGCATACAATCTTCTTTTATTTTGGCAAACATTTCCAAGGGTGAAAAACGTTTACCTTACCCTGTCAGATTCCCATTCTTCCATATGATCCAACGACACCATGAAAACTGTTTGGATACGTCCAAAGGCGAATCATGATGTTTTATTAATAGAGAAAGAAGATAGTGGATATTTGAATGGAAAGAGCCTAAGACATAACCATTTTCTGGCCAAGTAATTCCAGACATAACCCATATCAATCTTGCAGTAGGACACATGAATGAGACATGATTGATATCTTCAGACTCTTGACCATATACTTGACAACGAGTGTCCACTACCTCTGTGTAGAAGAGTATTCACTACATGTAATGCACCAATTAGAGCTTTCTAAAGAAAATACTTGATGTTGTTAGATGTTAATGAAGTCCACACTTCCTTCTTGAACTCATTACCTGAGGGCCTGGCTCTAGCCATATGTAGCAAATGAATATTCTTCTCCTTATCGACAGCTTGAAACCAAAACTAATTGAATAATAACCACTATTATTCAAACTCTAAACCCAAAAATCATTACTAGATATGACTGTCTTATCTTAAGAGTAATTTGAACATCATATTGCATACCAATTTCTCCGTGCTCCAAAAATCAGTGGACATATCAATCAGATCATAAACTCTCAAATCAACATTAATGATGTTGTTTTTTCGTTCAAGATGATCGTCTATTTTCATCATATATCCATTTACCCAGTCAAACACTAGTGTAACAACCATTTATCTAGACCTTTAACCAAAAGGTCTCTCTCAAATACCATACTCCTCCAGACAAAAGAAGGTCTATAACCTGATCTTGCATTAAGAATATCACCCTTAATAAAGCATATACTCTTAAAATTCTTTGAAAAAGGCATAGAGGATCTTAAAGTAGCTTCCAAGCTTGTTTAGCCAAAATAACATGAAGGGGGCCCTTAACCCCCCCCCCCCCCCCCCCCCCCCCCCCCCACCACCCAAACAACANCCCCCCCAATCTCCTTATATAAGCATAAATTCTCCCAGATGACCCAATAATTTTTGTTTTTCGTCAAGAGAATTCCACCAGAAAGATGCCATAGCAGAAACTATACTATTACAAGTTGTTTTACGAAACTTAAAACAACTCACATCATGTACATGAAGGGCTAAAGCTATTGTTTTCAAAAAAAGAAAAAAGAAAAAAAAAAGAACGACTTAAAAAACCAATTTGAGAGTGACTATCCTAATATACTATAAGACTTGGACTTTGGAACCACTAAAGCATTCGGGTAAACCAAGATATCTACCTACTCCACCCTCTATGAATTCCAAGTTTTGAATTAATACTATCCTTAACTAAGACATGAATATTGGAACCAAAAGTGATAAAAGATTTTTTCTGATTGATGATATGTCCTGAAATATGTCCATATAAACCCGAAACCTTCTTAAGAGCTACACTCTAATCAATGTTGGCTTTGTAGATGAAAATATTATCATGTGCAAAGAGTAAATGTGAGATAGAAGGTGACGGTTGATGAAATTGAATACCAGAGATCTCTTGAGATGACTCAGCACTACTCAATAGATATGACAAGGCTTCAGTGCACACAAAATATAAGAAAGGAGACATGTGATTTCCTTGTCTTAAACCACATTTTGGATATAAGAAACCAATAGTGAAAACCATTTGTTATTAACACTGATTACTTAATAGTTGATACACAAGTCATTACCAACTCTATCCATCTGGAGTTAAAATCCAAAGTCTTTAAAAGTCCACTTAAAAGTTGCATTCTAAACTATCATATGCTTTAGAAATCTCAGTCGTAACCACCATATGTTCTAAAGAAATTCTCGAATGAGTTCTAAGAGCATGGATGATCTCATGCGCTACCAAAATATTATCAGTATTTGAACTCTCGGGATCAAATGCAGACTGAGTTGCAGAGACTAAGTAAGGAAAAATAGGTTGAAGCCTTCTGACCAAAACCTTAGTTATCATCTTATGGCTCATTGAGCAAAGACGAATGGGTCTTAAATCCTCCATCTTCTCTGAAATTACTTTATTACATATTAAACAAAGGTAAGTGTAATTCCAATCAACATGGAAAATACCGGAAGAGGAAAAACTATGTACCTCCAAAACAATCTGATCTCCCACTATATTCCAATACTTCTGGCAAAACAAATTTGTAAACTCATTTGGTCCAAGAGCATTTGTAGCCTTTATAGAAAAAAAAATTGCTTCCTTAATTTTCTCCTTTAAAATTGGAGCCATAAAGTCATCATTCATCTCATATGTAACTTTGATTGAAAAGTCCTGAAAAATCTCCTCCAAATCATTAGATTGAGAGGAAGTAAGCAACCTAGTAAAATAATTAGCAGTAACTTGACTTTTAAAAGTTTCAGGTTTAAGAATGAGAGAATTTTAAAACTACCACTTTTGGTTACCATTTTTCAAAAATACCATGGGAAAGGACTAATTTTCAAAAATACCACTATTTAAGTATTAACTATTTATAAGGATTTAGGGTTTAAGATCTAGGGTTTATGGTTTTAAAACCCTAAAACCGAAAATCTTAAACCCTAAAAAGTCTTTCCACCCCTAATAAACCCTAACCCCCTGGAATATAAACCCTAAATCTCAATAATTAAACCCTAATAGTTACAAAAAATTAAACCTTAATTTTATAAGGATTTAACCCTAAATCCTAAACCCTATAAATCCTAAGTCAATTCTAAACTCAATAATTTTACTAAACCCTAAGTCCTAAAGCCCTAAGCCCTAGCAAATTTGTAATTTGTAATGTAAAATAGCTTTAGTTAAAGGATGGTGGTTTTGTAAATATATCAAAAGTAGTAGTTTTGAAAAGGAGTGTTTCAAAAGTGGTATTTCTTAAAATTTCCCTTTAAGAAATAACTCATTAGTATCCATACGCTTATCTAAATAATTCCTTGATCTTGCTCCCTTCATTGAATCGTGAAACTTTTTTGTGTTTGCATCTTCCTCCTCCAACCACTGCTCTTTGCTTTTTGTCTCCAAAAATCTTTTTAAGCTTTCAACAAATCCCTTTTGAGTGATAATACCTTAATATGACATGGAAAACCTAAGGATTGTTCATCTTCCAGAGCAATTTGTAAGGCTTGAATTGTATCCCGAGCATGAAGATTGGAATGCTATTTTAACTTGCTTAAAGACTTTTTGCACATAACCAATATGTTAGTTACTTTCAAAAAAAAAAATTCCTTTTTGATAATTGCATGCCTTAGAAATACACTCTACAATTTCATCCAGTTATAACAACCTCTTGTCAAAGCAAAAAAACGACCATGAACCATATCTTCTTAACTTAAAAGTCGAATTACAACCGGTATGTGATAGAACCCCTCTTACACAGATGCGTCTGACATTGGAAATAGACCAAACCAATTTTCATTACCAAAAACTCTATCTAACCTACTTTGGATCCATAACTTATGACACATACCTCCCCATGTGAAACCGTTACCCTGACTAACAAGTTCTTTCAACTTACACGAATCGATCATAAAAACAAAAGGTTGAAAAAAGAATCATCCTTGGAAGGCCCTTCTAGTTTTTTCTTGTTATAAAGTATATCATTAAAATGTCCTACTACACACCAAGCTTCATTACGATTAACACCCACTTTAGTTACTCTTTCCCAAAGAATATGTCTAAGGTGGGGTTTAGATTGCCATAGATGAAAGAAAACAAAGAAAGATTAATTACCCATTTGGGTCTAGTAGTCAAACATATTCTTATTAGCCAACAAAAAGTTTACAGAAACTGAAATTTTGAACATTAAGGCTAAACCACCACTTCAACCAACAAGAACTATAGTATAAAATACCATCATAACTTCTTGTTAATTTACCAGCATGTTTGGTTTCCATTTAAAAAATATATCAAAGAAAACTGAGGAAACTTATAGGTGAATCTCCTTAAGTCTTGGAATTTTAAATCCTTGAGGCTTCTCCAAACCTCGACAATTCCAACTTAAAAGGCTCATTTCCGCTGGATAGGCCCACTTAAGGGACTGCCAAAGTTTTTGCTTATAGATCTTATGTTTCAAAACTTTCAGCCTCTGGACCCCATAATTTTTAAGTTGCCCCTTTTTGGACCCCATAATTTTTATGTGTTGCTTTAGATTTCTCATTTGTGGAAGTCTTGCACGGTTTTCTCTTCTTTTACCATTATATCGTTGTGTCAAGATTTTCTGATGAGCATGACCAGAAGGTACCGCATCAGAAGTTAACACAACCATTTTTCTCAAATGTAAATATCCATTATTATTCAATTTTACAAGTCCCTCTTATGGGCTTAACACTCTCTTATTCAACTAGTGTATTTCATTAGCTTGTTTTTACGAGTCCCCTTTTATGGGTTTAACACTTTCTTATTTTATTAGACGAAGGGATGAGATGCTCTTGTTCGAAAAATAATGATCTATACTACTCCTATATGATCTTAACTACTCCCTCTTATGTGAAAAACCTCTTACACCCCTTCCCGCTCCTCTTCTCTCCCTTCCCTTACCGACCGATTGGAATGAATGGACAAATCGATTGTTGGTTTTGGTTGGGGACGATTTGGTTTTCCTGGATTGGGTTGGTTAAACATTGTTGGTTTTGGTTGAATCGGTTTCCCAACCATAGCTCGGTATCGCTCAAATACACGTCCCAATATATATATACACTCCCGATTCCCGAGTTGGCAGAGAATCCGAGCGTTGTTGCATCGCGATCAAAGGTGGTGAGTGGGAAACCTAGAAATAAAAGCTGGAATCGTGATTTTTGAAGCTGGAATCGTGAATTTGGACCTCAAATGGGGATTTTTTAGCTTAAATCGGGATTTTACTCTTAAATCGGGAATCGTCCATTGTATAGGTGAGATTGATTTGGATGTGG